>CAVNYN010273436.1:0-71003 GCA_963692815.1 Nyctanthes arbor-tristis
AAGTGATTAAAAGAAAAAGAAAATTTAAAAAAAAAAAAAAAGAAACATATGGGACCGACCAAATTTTCTTGTGTCTACCTCTTTCTTGGATGACCCTCGCCAAAGACCATGGGCATTGGTAGTGGCGCAGCCAGCATAGATGGGAGGGGGGAGCCGAAACGTAAACTTAAAAAAAGTCATTTATATTAAGTACTAATTTTTCAAAACATTAACAAACTCAAGTGCATTACGAAAAGTAATCAACTATCAAAATCGAGTACACTGGGTTAAAAAAAGTTGAGACCGAAAATTTTTTACTTTCGTAAATTCATCAATAAGAGAATCAACTTCTATTTTGCTAACAAGATCTCTTTCAATTCTCCACTAAAAGTTTCACTACGTCAAAATTTTTTGTACTAAAAACTGATAATTTCCTTCTACAAAGTACAATCCTCACAATTTACAACCAATTCCCTTAATCTCAGGTTCGGGATCTAATTGTAAGTGTAGAAAGACTTTACATTTTCTCTAACACCTAGGGGATACGACAAAAGCAATTTAGGGCTAGAATATAAATGGAGTAGAGCTTAAAATTAGAGGAAGAAGATGGCGAGAAGAAGACAAACCAACCGCCGACCGTCCTCTATCTGCTATTCGCTAGAGAATTGAACGAGAAGTGCAAACTAGAGGTCTAGAGAACCTGCTCTCCAAACTCTTGCTCAGTCGCATGAAGATTGAAGAGTTTTTGGCGTTCAAAATATTCTCAGGGTGAATTTCACGTATGGCTAATTAATGGCCTTAGTTGGCAAGAATGGATTAAAGTTGGGGGTTTTTACTTGGGTTTGGGTAATTAAATAAGAATCTTTGGGTTATTAAATAAGAATCTTTTGGGCCGAAAATAACAGCCCTGAGCCCAAATGATTGACCCACAAGCCTAAGTCTAAAAGGCTGAGCCCAAACCTTTAAAAAAGCTTTTTTTTCTTTTTCTTTTTTTTTTTTTTATTTTGAAGGCTTTTGGGCCTAGAGAGGGGTGGGCCGGGGCCCTGTAAGACCCCCCTTGTCTCTGCCAGTGGGCACTGCAGATGCTCTTATAGACTCATCATTTCTATCTACTTATAATTTAGGGCTTGTTCTGCACAGCGGATTTTTTGTGCTCAACTTATTTTTCCCATGTTTAATCAAATTCAAAGAGTCAATACAGGCACACATTTAATGCACAACCAATTTACCAATTTGCCAAAAGCACAAAATTGTTGCAAAGTAGCAGACCCTTTTGACTGGGGGTAAATTGGGAAATTAAAGAGTGTATTTGCTAGAAAATGTGTGGCAGCCATGTCCTTTTGGAAGCCTTTCTCAAATTTTTCCAAACAACAATCTGATTTTGTTGCCTAAAGCTGTGGAGAACAAGCTGTTAAACAACTTATAATCCATGTCAAAAATGTGTTTAATTGCAGCCAACAAGTTAATAAAGGCCGCAACATTATCTGATAAGCTAAAATAAAATATTCAAAAGGGTTAATCATCCTGACCACAACTTATACAAAATTCTCAACTACTTGGGTTTAACATATAGCATGATTAAGTTAAATGACCTTCATCTGTTTCCACAATGTTCATGTCCGGGCACATCCCAACTCCCCCCGCTTGACCTCATCATTGATTTTGTCATGTTTATGTACTATTACTAGACCTTAATATCAGTTCAGTTGACTACATGTAGAGTTTCCCATGTCCATACAAACTCTGCTTGCTGCCTGTCTTTTTTCATGCAACAAAGGAGTGCTTTATATTCTAAAGACAATATCAAACTCAAGCAAACATTTACACTGGTCTTATTTCCTTGTTAATCTTCCCCCAACCACCCATCCCAACTCTCTCTCTCTCTCTCCATTTTCGTGATGTTAGCCATCAAGGATCAACAAGTTAGTAATAGAGAAGGACAGTGAATATTTTAGGATTTTCAGTTGCTTGAAGTTTAATTTGACTATTCAAAGGAATTTAAACATAAGAATACTTCAAAATTTTCTATTTGATGTTGAACTTTGGAGATTTCTTTTTCTAGCAGTAATAGGATCTGTTCTGACAGATTCCATGATAAAGAATCTAAATTAACAAAAACAGAAAAGATTAGATGATGAGCAGGAATCAATAGCATAACAAGGTAGAAAAAGAGACACGAAATTTAAAAAAGAAATGGTCTGGCGTTCATAGGGTCACTGACACCATATAAAAAATTTATTAATCACAACACCCCACCTCAAAAAGAATTTTAAAAAGAAAATACTACACCCATCCCACAAAGATAGAAAATTGTCCCTTTTTATCTATCCCAAAATATAGGCCACTTCCCTTTTAAAAATGTAGTTGGAATATTATTTTTCTTTTATGCCCCTATTTTGATGTACATTGTAATCAACAAAATAGTATTATTTAAAGTGGACTATTTAATAAATGAAAGGGTATAATGATGAAATCATATTAAATTTTTACCTTTCCAACACTATTAATTGCACTTTTCCTAATATTTATGAAAATTGGAATGAGACTCTCTTTGTCGGACAGACGCAGTATATTTTTTAAAAAATAAGAATTTATCTCCCCTATAAATAAAGTAAATAATAAATAGCCGTAATTAAAGACAGCATAAGCATAATTTGATGAATTTGTGATTCTAACCTGTATATAAGAATAAACTACAATCACCTTTCAACAATATGATATTCTTGCTACCTTTAGACTTGCATATGCATTTGTGATTTACCTTTTCAATATTGTCCATCATTATCCCTTTGACTTCTGTTATCTGAGCTTTCAATTTGGACAGCTTACTTATTTCCTCTGGATGAGTCATACAATATTGCATCTGCTCTTTAAGCCTTGGACTGGTAAACAGAAAACATTACTGAGTCAAGAATGGCACAGAAACATCATCTATAGAGCATTTTCCTGAAAATAGAAAACCGGAAGGGGGGCATATGCATACCCAAATTCTCGATCAAGATTGTACGCAATGCTAAAGCGATCCTCAAATAAATCATCATCTTCATCATAGTCATCATCCGCAAGAGGGTGAGGATCACTGCCCTTGATACTATCACCATAACGTTGTTTAAAGTCATCCTTCACTTTCTCGAGAAACACAAATGGTACACTCCTTCCCATTGATTCATCAGCAACGACAAGGAAAACTACACAATCCATGAATATTAGCTTTCAGCTTCAGTTAATTCAAGGAGTAAAACTAAATCATGTCAAAAAAATATGCTCATTTAAAGGATAAATACCCACCAAATCCACTGTCGAGGAGGAAATTGAATGTATGCCCATCGCAAGAGTAAGTGTACTTGCTGCTGTTCGAAGGCAGCTTTTGCAGGCATTGGACAGCAATCGTACTGAAGTTTCCCGAGTAAGGAGTGTGCTCTGCTAGAACCACAGTTCCTTTTGCAACAAAGCTATAAATTAAGCCTTTTGGACTCATTTCTCAAGCACCAATCTGAATATAACAGACACACATTTTAATCAGTCATCCAGCTGACTAATGCTGATAATGCAAGAATAACTTACCAGAGTTGATCCAAACTAAAAGAAATCACGTTATTCCCAGTCATTTGAAACCCCGCACCCCTCCACCCCCGACAAGGGAGAAAAAAGGACCAGTATGCAAATCAAATCCACTTCTCAATATGTAAGACGAATTGCTAGCTAATTTTACGAATTAACAGGCAAGATCTCTATGTACCCAGAAACGAAGAATCCCCAACTGAATTAAAATAAATCAGAAGGCAAAATAACGAAAATCTAAATAGGGGAAATTTCTTCGTTAAGCCAAAAATACTGATACCCATTAGGTCAAAGCAATACAGTAGTTACAATTGAAAGCAAATTATAATTTGTAAATATTGAAGTGTTAGCAATATCAAAACAAGGGGAAAAAACGCACAAATCCAAAATTCAGAGTGATGCTTACGATCACCACAAATAAAGAATGCAATTCGGAAGTAACGAAAACAAAAAACGAATGAAATTCCGGAAAAAGAAAACAATTAACCTTTGATCTGGATTCAGGAATTATTCACCTGAATTGTCTTTTTCTTCGCAAGCACGATGTTTAGATAAAAGATCAGTAATTAACATCAATCAATGAATGAATTACTGCAGTGTAGACTTCGGTACGTGACGCGATGTGTATTGTAAGCAGCAATTTTTTGTCAATAAATAAACTTTATAAAAAAAGAAAAATGAGTATATGACCCCTTTTTTTAAAACAAAAATGACTATATGAACTGAACCTTTTTTTTTTTGTATAATAATAATAATAATAATAATATATCTACATAATAATAAGGGTTAATTTCTCCTCAACATTTACATTTTCTATCAATTGGCTCCCCAACCTTTTTTCCAACACTATAAGTCCTCAATTTTTCATAAATTCACTCATAACGTCTCTTAAAATATTTTTACATTTAATTTTTAGATAAAAAATCTAAAGATAGTAAAAATAACAAAAAAATAAAAAAGAAAATATTTTTTCTCACCTACCTAACTAGTTACTCTCATTCTACCCATATCCACAACTGACTCGAAATGACAAATACATGTAATATATTTCTTTTTTGGGGAAACCCTCTTTTCTGATGACAGTGAGAGGAACAAGTAGCAAAATATGGGTTGCCATTTTTTTTTTTTTGACATTACAAGGGGATAGTAGGGAGAAGGAGTCGAACCCTTGACCGAAGATGTAAACAACTAGTACGGATGTCGTTAGATTACAAAGGTCTTGACATGGGTTGCCATTGTGATTGCCCGAAATGACTATCAAATTTTGTCATTTATGGCTGATTTAGGGGTATGGTAGGTAACTAGATAGGTAGAGGAAAACATATTACTGCCTCCGGTCTAAAAAGACAGTCTAGTATATTATCTCCTTCAGTCCTAAAAACATAGTCAATTTACTATATTAAACATGTCTTTAATTTTTCTTTTCCGTATATGCTTCTAATTAATGTGTTGTTATTACTTTATATTAACTAACTATATATTTAAAGTATTTCAAGCGATTAATGAAACACAATGGTACATATGTAAAAATACAGATAAATTTTAATGTTTCAACTATATTAACAATTATTTCTTAATCAGTATGAAAATAACTACTAGATTATGTTTGTGGGAAAGAGGGACTATTTTCTTTTTTCCTATTTTATTTTTTTAATTCTTTTTGCTTTTACTTAGAAAGTAAAGGTTATTAAAGAAAAAAATAGTAAAGATATAATCGTCAACTTCATATGATTAGAGACTTTATGTGTGGATTTATGAAAGGCAAATTTGTGTAGATAGGCCTTATTGTGTAGTGTCACTGCAACAATGGACCTATAATTTCTAACTTAGCGATTTTAACCTTAACGCATCGCTGTTCATTTTTAAAAAGACATTATTCTACAAATTTCCACTGTTAAAAATGGCATTTTATCTTTTTTTTCTCCTAAAATATAATTATTTTTGAATGTATTTTACTTTTAATTTCAAGTAAAATATAAATACAAAAATTTGTATTTTTATCCAACTAATTAAACTTCTATCATAGTATTACTTCCCCACCACCAAAAAAAAACAAAAAAAAAAAAACAAATCAGACCTTTTCGATTTTCCATTTAATTATAATTTCTTTTGAAATCTCTAGTAGAAGCTCTGAATTCTTCGCCACTAGCGGCGTATGAAGACTAATATGAATACCAGCATGATGTATCAAACAACATAAAGAAGTTTCGAACAATGTCACCTCTCCCAGAGTTCTACAAGAAACATAAATCTTTGTATTTATATTTTAATTGAGATTAAGAGTAAAAAGGTCATGTCAATAATATAATTGACATATTTGGATGATAAGGTCCTTTTTGCAATGAACAATGATACGTTACAATTGAAAACGACAAGTTAGAAACCATATAGTTTACACACTAACACTAGACGATATGATCCCTATGTGCTAATTAGCCATTTATGAAAGGCTGAGGACCTAATAATAATAATAAAACAACCAAAAAAATTTAATTTAAACAACTTAGGGTAATTGGCGCATTATATTTAGTCCCTAAACCTCGCTTCTTCTGCATATTGATCTTAAGGACTCGTTCTATGAGCTATTTTTTCACTTAAAAATTTTATCAACAAATCAAATCAACACAAACCACATATTCTCTATAAATAAGTATTTCATCAGAGATTTCAAACAAAAATCTTCATCCCACCAAAAAGCTAAAAAATAGCCCCAAGGAAAAGTTCTAATTTTCTTAACAGCATATATTCTTAGTATGAAGCATTTTCGATATGCTATTATAGTAGGCACATTTTCAATAAAATCTATATAAACTTCCATAATATCACTTGTAGTTTGTAACTATGTTGTTTTCTCATGATCTTTCTTATAATTGTGTTATAAGGATACATTTTTCTATATAAACTTAATCCTAACTCTGTATGTAACAAAGTTTGAAATTTTATCGAACAATAATAAGGTAAATAAAGAATAATAATCTCAATATAGAGGTTAAATCTGTTTAGTTTTAATTGATCTTATCCTTTGTGTATCATATAGATGATTTTCACAAAAGGTCCCCAACATTTGGATTAATTTCACAAAAGGTCATCAACCTTTGAGTTTAGAATCAGATAGGTCACTAACCTTTCATAAATAACAACAATAGGTCCCTCTAGTCACTATTCCCTCAACTTCTCATAGAAAATAACGATTATACCCTTTAGCTTTTTAATTTTAAAAACAAAACATTTAAAAATATTAAAAATAATAAAAAAACTAAAAAAAAACCCCACCCATCCATCCATTCCCTACCAAGAGGGCCGTCGGAAATGGCTGCCAGAGCAGTTTTCGGCGACCAAAAAGTTGCCAGAAACGGCAATTTACTGCCGTTTCAGACAGCATATGTAGGGGGTAGATCCCCCCATTTTGCTTTCCATTTCAGACAGTAAAATGGAGGGATCCACCCCCCCATAACTGCTGTCAGAATGGCAGCAAAATGCTGCCCATTTCCGGTAGCAAAATAGGGTGGATCCACCCCCTATAACTGTTGTCGAAATGGCTGCTGCCATTTCTGAAAATGGCAGCATTTTGCTGCCATTCCGACAGCTATAATGGGGGTGGATCTCCCCATTTTGCAGATAGAAATGGACAGCAAAATGGAGGGATCCACCCCCATATCACTTCAGGAAACAGCAGCATCTGGCAACTTTTTAGCCACCAGAAATAGCTCTCTTGGGAGGGAAAGGGGTGGCGTGGGTGTTTTTTTTTTCTTTTATTATTTTTAAATGTTTTGTTTTTAAAATTAAAAGGCTAAAGGGTGTAATCGTTATTTTTTATGAAAAGTTGAGGGAATAGTGATATATTGTGCTCATTTATGAAAGGTTGGGAACCCAGGAGAGCGAAAAAATGTTAAGGACCCATCCGATTCTAAATTCAAAGGTTGGGGACCTTTTGTGAAATTAACCAATTTTCTTATTCTTATTTATTATTATAGGAAATATCCCCTTTTTTCCCTTCATTTAATATCAAACAGTGCTACCTTTTCAGGAAAATTCAATTTGAGTAGGATGAGACTAGAATCACTTCCTTTTCTATTATCTTTATGAATTTTGAGGGTTATAGCTTATATTGTTCTCCAACTCTATCTGTTAGACATAATTCAAGTTTTAAAAATGTTCTTATTTCATACTTGAACTTGATTCCTATTTCACGATAATTTGTGAAAGTTATTCCTTGAGATAGATCTTCTTCTCTTATGTGACTTACTAGGTCTGCTATAATATGTCTAATACAGGCTCTTGTGTCAATAAGAGTAACAATTTCTTCGTATCTATTCTCTACTTTTGTGACGAATTAGGGATGAATATGAATGGAAGCTTGGAAGGCATTGTGGTGATGAATGTGAATGCATGGAAGGCATTGCCGTGAATTTGTTGTACACTTGTCAATTGTGATTGTGATGAGTAATTGATTATTGCGTTTGAAGCTTCTTGTTATTTGTGATGTATGATGTACTAATGTTAATTTTTTTTTTCCACCGTCCAGGCCCTAAATGCTTGAAATTTGAAAAACATGCAATGAAGTGATACCCACATTACTACAATGGCAGAGCCAGCACACAAAAATAGAGTGCGTCGGATAGGGGAAAAAATCCCCTAGCCCAAACATATAATAAAAAAAAATTCCCTAGAGGACAAGCCAGGATTGGAGCAACCCTGGCTTCGCCAGTGGTACTACATTTACTGGAGTAATAGGAGGGGAAAAAGAAGAGGAAAAACTGGCGGTTTAAAGCTAAATTAATCGACTTAAAGTCAGCACGGTTTGGCTTGGTTCTAGACGTCGAACTGGTTTGGTTCGGTGGCAAAAATCATGGAACCGACCTTTTCATCGGTTCTCTCTCGGTCCGGTTTACGAACCGGTGCCCACTCCTAATTTTTTCAGCACATATATACATAATAATAATCAAACTTGTTTCCAAAAAAAAATAAAAATAATAATAATAATAATCAAACTAGACATAACTGAACATTATTTATTGGACAAAACAAAACAAAAACACATTATTATAAATTTTGTTAAGCATAATATCCATTTGCAACCAACGAGACTTACAAAACAGATATTACATCGTACCAGGAAAAAAAAAAAAGAAAAGGAAGAAAACAGCTATTAGATCCTAAAAGACAATAGATCAAATAACTTGACACGAGAAGGTCTATTTTAAGTTTCCCAAAATGAACTGAAAATCCCCTACAAGCATAGATCTTCTCTAATAGAAACCATAGGGAGGTTGTGGCCTCCTTGGTGGAGGATAATACCCATATGGACCCTGCGGTGGCACGTTCGGATAAAATGAGCTTCTAATTGGATGATACCAAGGATGATAAAACGGCAAATATCCAAATAAAGTACTTTCGTTCGCATGTACCTTATCAACAATTTCTCGATTCCTCAAATGATGTTTGCAAAAATAATCTCTACAAACAAAATCCTTAAACAGTGGGGGTGGATCATAAGGTTCACATTTATGCTCTTCTTTTTTCTTCTTGGGACAATTTCCATGTTGACAACAGCAACATTTGTGCATTTTCCCCTTCTTCTTATTGCTACTTTCGTCGTTTGGGTCTTACTCTAACTTGCATTCACCCCTACCGATCTTTTCGTTCTTGTAACTTTCCTCGGCATCACTTGTATAACGTGAGTCATCATCGGATTCGATTTTTGCTTTGTTTCTTGTTATTGCATAAATATGTTTGATGACAGTCTCTTGATCCACATTGCCTGTGACTGATACAAGATTTTCCTTCCTATTTATGGCCAGGGAAGTCACCCCTATTGACAGAGAAACATAGAAAAAGATTAAAATTGTTACTGAATGAAATGTTACACTAAAAAAAAAAAAAAAAAGGAAATAATAAAATTACCTGGAACTTTCAACAAATTTTTCTCCAAGTTTTTTTGAAGTTCTTCACAGCCATTGATATTCACTTTTAGTACAATAGTCTGAAATGAAAAAAAAATACATCAATAAATACTCTATCGTCTCGCAGGAAAATCATAGTTTCTGATGGCGGGTTAAGGAATAGCTACTAAATAAAGATAATATGGAGAAATGGTATGTTGCTAGTGAAGAGATGGATTCAACGTTACTCACCTTATGAATATTTTTCATCCTTATGATTTTGACTTGTGTTATTCGAGCTAACGATATCCCATCGGGCTTTCTATGCCATGGCCTAGCTAGAACACGTCAGAAACAATGGACATCAATGAACAATTATATAAACAGTCGATCTTTGTAGGTTTTATTGGGATTTTATCTATCCATAATGTTTATATAAAGGAAAATGTTTTTATTTTTGGATGGCAAAGCAGCATGCAATTCCAATTTCCAATATATGATTTTATTTCCATTTATTTCTTTCCTTAACTTCTTTTTGACTTGATTTGGTAGATGTATCTATGATTTTTATACTTTAAAATAGCACCTTTCTTTCATCGGATATTTTAGTTGAATAACTTTTATCTCATTTAGAGATGAATCTCTGTTTAAAGTAGTAATGATTTGGCATTAAATGAAAATGATAATAAGATCATTTAAATGTGTTAATATGAGATCCATTTTGTTGATCCTTTCAGGTAAAGATCGATGTAAGCCTAAATTTTCATCATCTGACATGGAAAAGTGTAAATGTCCGTCTTAGAGCATTTACATTGATAGTGTTACGCTAGAGTGTTAGTAAAATTATTAGTTAACAACTCAAAAATATAATTACATGGGTGGCGTTAATGATGTTGTTAAAAGAATCTTTTTAACAACTTTTTTAACTTTATTGTTAAAGTTAACAATAATTTTAACATGGTCAATCATATTTATTTTCTTTATTTTTTATATTGTTTATAGGTTGAATTAATTTAGTCGTGACCCAATTTTAATTTAAAGTTGAATTATAAGGGTTAGTTTAACACCACCAATATGTTATATATCAATAGTTAAATTTAATATTCTTACATGTCACTTACTATTTACTAAGACTCTATTTTATTACTTATGTGGTTAGTTAAATCTAACAACACCAATGTGGATGCTCTAACATGGCGAGATATATGTGTATTATTAGTCAAATGTACCACGTAGAATATGTATCTGCTGAACCTAAATTTCTCTCCAATTTCACACATCACACTATTGGAAAATCTTCAAATAGTCCAAGAGTACCAAAAACTTGGCATGTACGTCTCATACGTTCACATTCCATTTCAAATTTAAATTTAGTAAAACAAATTACATCAACATCTCTCGAGAACCATATGTGTATTACACAAATTTCCAAAATTCAACTCTCATTCTCTATTATTATTTCAATAAAAATGCAAATATATGAGAATGCCTAGCTCTACTAGCCAATGAGAATTAAAAGAAGATATAAATGTTCTCGTAGCACCCCGTATCACTTACCAATTCCCCATTAACTGTTAGAGCATCTCCAATGGAGGGTTCAAGTTATGGAGTGGTTTGATAGAGAGGGGAAGAGGATGATTATTTTAATTGAAGATGAATAAAAGGAGGTGTAGGGAAAAAAAGATAGAAAAGTGAAAAAGAAAAAAAGAGAGAGATAAAAATTCAAAAATAATGATAACATAGTATTGAAGAATGTGGAGATGAATGTATGTTTTTAAACCTTACACATGACACAGAAAAAGAAAAGTGAGGAAAAAATGATGTAAGTGAGTTAAAAGTGATTAAAAGAAAAAGAAATTAAAAAGAAGAAGGAAAACTTGTGCGACCAATTAATTTTCTTGTGTCTATATCTTTCTTAAATAGACCTTGACCCAAGAGGCATTAAAACATCTCCAATGGGAATGTCAAAGTTTTGAGTGGTGTAGAGGAGAGAGATAGAGATAAGATGATTATTTTAATTGAATGTTGGTGGAAAGAGGTGTAGGAAAAAAATAGAGGGAAAAGTAAAAAAGAAGAGAGAGATAGATAAAAATTCAAAAACAATAATAAAATAATAGTAGTAGAGTCTTGAATGAAGGTGCAAAAATAGATCTTACACGAGATACGAGAGAGGAAAAGTGAAGAAAAATTAGTGTAAATAAGATAAAAGTGATTAAAAGAAAAAGAAAATTAAAAAAAACATGGAGCCTACAATTTTTTTTTTTATGTCTTCCTCTCTCTTCAAAGACCATGCTCGAAGACATTGAGCGTTGAAGATGATGCTCATTCTGAAATCAATACTTTTAAAAGTACCAAAAACGTTTGTAACACTTGCAAACTTGATACGATGTTAGCTGCCAGTGCTAGTATTTGGTCTCAGCGTACCTAACCCACTTTACACCTCCAATCAAATCACGGTAAAGCACAATGTACATACAATGCATAGATAAAAAACAGCAATGAAACAATTGAGTTTACAACACCGCACCTCTTCCCCAGAGGAACTGTAGAATGTAAATTTCATGATAAAGCACAGTACCTGAGTTTTTTTTTGTTTTCTTCCAAATCGAATGAATTTGAAGAAACAATTACAACACATGCAATAAAGATTACTAAGAAGAGTTGGATCAATCAGAATATTTGTCCCGAACATGGTTCAGTTTGAATTGAATACCTTCCAATATTAGCCAAATTAGTTTTCTGGCTTAAATGAGATGTAAAGCAAAATACTAATATGCTTTTATCCCATTAATAGTGGGAGCAGCACCTCTAGCTGTCTTGACAAAAGCAACATACTCGCTATAGTGCATGGTGAAAACGGTGCTCTCATATCGGGTTAGTCGAATACGCTTGCGCAGTGACTCAGTTATGGTTCCGTTGTAACCTGCCTTCCGTATCAATGAATCAATTGCTTCTATCTTTGTCCAACCTGTACCGGACCATGAAACAAAGAATCGGGAACTCAAGATTTTTCACTTATAAGCCATTTACAACTAGGGAGAAAGGAAAAGAGACAAGCATGCGAAATGTATTTCTGTAGAACCCAAGCAAGAAGATAAAGTCTAGTATTACTGTTTGTGACTAAATAGTTACTGCAGCGATATCCATACTTTTTCTTCTGACGTTAATGCTGTTATGAAAATTTTCATATATTAAAAATTTCAGAAAGGAACTAACAAATCAAGTTGCATTAGCAAAGAAGGTAAGAATAAGATTATCTCACAACTGTGAGTATGAAACCCTGTCAGTCAATTCATTCCTAATAGTAACAGGCCCATGTCATGCCCTCCTCATAGACTCAATTATGTTATCTACATTCTCTAGCAAGGGATACTGTGGAGGGTAAGGGGTTGGAGCTTTTGGTGTTGTTATTTCACTGTTGACTTTTGCTAGGAAAGATATTGTAACTAGAAGTTACCTTCGTGAGCAGCCACCTCAGGCAGGTATGTGGCACTTCGCCTGGTATTGTACTCAGGGTCAGTAAATTCAATAATTATTCCGTGCTTTCCAACCTGCACAGATACACTATTCCTTGAGAACAGATTATAGAACTTTCTCTTGGAGATTGCCTTATTTAATTACATCCTAATGAATTCAGTTGCTACCAAGCCTTAGAATCAAGACTTTGTTACCTATACATCATAATATAAGGAAGCATTCCATAATCCAGCTACACATTGTAGAAGGATTATAGACGTAAAATTTAGATTAACTCGTCATAATTGAATTTATAATCTGATCATCTCAGGGCAACAATTTGGAAAGCATTAGTGGACCAAGCGATTAGTATAAAAACAAATTTGAACAACATGATATTGCAACATGTAAAACAACACAGTTATAGAACTGTCACGGTGAAAGGGAAGCGGGCGGGGGGGATGAAATTGTCCCTAAAAAAAAAAAAAGAAAAGGAAAAAGAAAACCGGGCTAAGTAGTTTAGTGACTTGTGCTTGAGGGCAGGTGACAACTTGTAACTGAATCATTGGACAATCTGAGACTGCAGTTATGTGGCTTGTGTGGGTATATCTCTTGTAGATGGAATTCTAACAAAATTATGGAATTATGAAAATAACTGGCCATTGAATCAATCAAAAAAACATTAGCGAACAATGGTACATGCTGAGTGTCCTGATCTATACTGAGCAAGATTAGATGGCATTTGTCCAATTATAAATTCATAACAAAGATATATAATGCAAGTACAAGCAATCACCAGAGTATAACAAAAACATTCTAGTTTTGGGAGTCATCATTCTCAAAAGTAAATGATTAGAGCAGATATGTTCTGTCACCGCTAGTATATATGTAACATTTGCACCCCATCCACACCCTTAAATAAATAAAAGAAAAATAATAAAATATAGTAAATAATCAAAATATTCAAAGTATCTGTAGGTATTTGTGGGTTACAATGACATCAAATTATATGAGCCTGCTAACTGCATCCGATGAAGTAGATGACCAAACATCATTAAGAAAAAATAATACTATCGAGTACTGTTAATTTTGTCAAAACCATGTTCTAATACACAAAGATACCGTTTGTTGGTCGGATACAAAGTGTGTATCCTAGTATAATGAAATGTCAGATGCAGCACAGTAAGCAATGAATGAATATAGCATATCATTCCGCTCCTAAGATGTAACTGAAGCTACTGAAAAAGACAGCAGAGTAACACATGCATTGTGCATAGCAGGCACACAGATGATTGGAGATTCACAGGCTGGAAGACTACCTCCCAGTCAAGGTAGTCACGAGCAGTTTCATAATTTGTCAGAATGGAAACTGTACATTGCAGATAAGGTAATTCTTTGGCTTGTATTGGGGGAAATCGGCGGTCCCTAAGAGCACTGCAAAGTGTCAAAGTGAAGAACTTAGTCAGCCATTGCTTTAAAACTGGTGGGAGTTCAATGAGATTATTCCAGTGAGAAATTGATAATACAAATCAAAATTACAGTGTACCAACTATTTACAGAGATGATCTTCAAAGAGGAGAGAGTACTTATTACAAGATTAAGCACTTGAATTGACATAGATGGCCAAATGCCATGCTGCTGATATACCCAAAGGAGTAAAGAAGTATAAAAGAAAATTTGGGAAGAAAAGAGTTAATCCTTCAGAATAACAAATCACTGAAAATATACCAAATAAAATTCTACATTGATGCACATGTAAAGAATATAAGCTTGTGGAGCACTTAAAACTAATTAGAATTGTTTCACAAACAGGTATAACATATGCTAATCAAGCTGGAGTAATGTGTGCATATAAAAATAGAGAAGTCAGGTTACTTGCAAGATGTTGAAAAGTTATCTGAATCATTAATAAATGCCAAATGAGAGAAGCTAACTGAACCTGGGATGATTATTTTTCATTTTTAACTTAAAGAAAATTGTACTCCCTCCATCGCACAAACATAGTCCAATTCTTATTTCACAAAGTTTAAGAAATTAGTGTTGTTGGGAAAGTAACATTTAAGAACGATTTTCCTAATATACCTTTTCTTTTATTTAATATGTACTTGTTTGTTGGTAAAATGCACATAAATAGGGACGTATAAGAAGTCTAAGGAACCAATCACATTTTCATAAGGAAAACAGGCTATAAATTGGAACGGATGAAAATAAATAGTGGACTATCTTTGCGGGATGGAGTGAGTACTCGAAGTTAATCGTGTCTAATTTCTCAGCAATGAGAACAGAAAAAAATATAGACCAATACTTTTTTAAAATGTTATCAGGAATCACCTTGTCAGGGCATAGTCCCTAAAACCAGTGATTAAGCAGTGAGCTTCAAGAGTTCCAATGCATCCACGTAAACGAGGCTCCCCTCCATTGACCACTTTCTTCCAGGTCACAAACAATGGGCTGAAACCAGAGTGTAATTTGTGCCAATGATAAACAATATATCCAGATTATTATGTTTACTACAATGCATTTCAATTATTATAGAAACAAGTCCTGGTTACCTAAAATCATTACTTTTATACTATTTGGGGGGGGGGGGAATCAGTTATAACTGTAGCCTAAGCATGATGTATATGACCAAACTGTTAAAGAAAATATTAAACGGGGGAAAGAAAAGAAGAAGAAGACATCACTGAAATTTGTTCACTATGACAAGATGATGAAGAACAATAAGGTACCACAAAATGAACCCAGAAGAAATTACCCAGTATTCATTGGCATAGGAAATGAATTTTTTATTTTTTTAAAGCTTTTTCCAGGAAAGTATAGAAAATAAATTTCATTGCGTCCTCTATTTTTTTTATTCCAAGGTATTAGCACCATTTAATCAAGAGAAAATCTAAGTAACGCTTCTATAAAAAAGACCTCATGCTAGCAGCCAACCAATAAAAATAAACAACACCCTCCTGTTGTTACATTTCCCCCCACCCATAGGTACATGTGAGCCGGCAGGTAGAAGGGCGGGACTGAGCAATTCTAATATCCAATTCCGAAATTTCTTTTTGTACGACAACCTTCAGAAGCAAACAAGGAGAATTTCTTTCTGAGAGAAACCCCACAACGGAGACAAACAATAAACAAAATGCGCAAACCAACTCGATATGGAGATACACCCATCAGCCCTAACAAGCCGGAAAATAGCTCAAATAACTAAAAATTTGCATGAAAATTTTCTTTGTCCATAGAGCACCGGGAAAAACAAAAATAAAAACAAAGTATAGATTTCAGAAACATAATCATATTAATAATTGATTAATTATTTTCAAACAAAAAACCCCCAAAAACGAGGTGCCAAAAAAAATTTTAAAAAAAAATTGAAAACAAAATAATCCAATCTTTTCCAAATTAAAAAATACATAAATATCATACTGTTGACCCTCATCAAAGGTAGGCGGAGGAGCTTGCTCGCTGTTGTAGTGAGCCACGAGCGTGTCAAAGCAATACACAGCCATCTCTCTATTTGCCGACACCATTTTTCTTCTTAAAATTGAACTTTTCTTCTTCAAAATTTTAGCAGTTTTACTAAATTCAGTTAGATCGATCAAATTTTGTGATCGAAACAAGGAATCAATAATTTAAATAAAAAATAAATAAAGGAATCTGAAAATTCAGAGAGCTTGGCTTTCTCTGTAGCTCGCCGTTTTGTGTGGTTCCTTGAAGGAAGAGCAAGAGAGACTCTTTTTGTTCTGCTTCCGAGAATAATTGAGAGAAAAAACCAATAAAATACTTCTTTATTTTAAGAAAAGAAAAATTGGAATTTCAAGTGGTTCCAACTACCACCATAAAGGTTAGATGCTCATATTTATATTCAAGCTCAAGTCTCTTTATATTACTAGTTTTTCTATTGAGTTAGATTAGATTCTATGTATAAAACTCGACTATTAATATAAAACAACCATGTCACCACCGAACCGATCTGACTCAATAGAGATCAACCTTATATTACTCTTATTTCTCCTCTCTCTTGTATCATTCCCCCCCCCCTCTTGAAAAGTGCCCATTTATTGTATTTAGTCTATAAAATGGAATTACCCCTATACCGCTTTTGTGGTGAAATTCGATCATAATATGGGAATGAAATGAGATAACTTGTAAAAGTATATACTTTTATGTAATATATGTCGTAGGAAAGAAAATCTCACTTATGCTCTATAATTATTTGTCGGATAATTGACAAAGATTCTTACCTTTGAACGCTCTTGTTAACATGGCTGCCACCTATTTATTTCTTACAACAATTTGAATCCCACTGTCATCTTCTATTAGCACAATTCATTCTTAGGGCTAAATTCATCTCAAATTGCAAGTATTTTTTTTTTTTTGTCCACTTCAAGATTTGAAAGGATTCAAATAAAGTCACAGTCTAATTTAAATTATTGATTAAACAAAGATTTAAATGACCTAATTATAATAATTAATTGAACAAAAATGTAAAATGAAAATGAAAAAGTTTTTAAAAATAAAATTATTTATTTTCCCCGTCCATTAGTTATTTCGGTTAGTTATTGTTTATACCAAACCACTGTCTTCGTTAGCCAATTCATTTATTTTCTCTTTTTTATTTTTTATTTAATTTTTCTGATATTTGTTTACTTTTATTTTTTGAATAATAATGCTCATTATTTGTGAAACCTAATTTACATATCTTTCACCTTGTTATAGTAAAGTATATATAAGTGGACAAAAATGTCTTTGTAATTGAGATGAATTTAGCATTAATGATGATTTCTGCTAATAAAATATAAAGGTAAGGGGCTAAAATGCTAAAAATGCATAAGTAAGAACCCATTGCAAAAGAGTGTCCAAATGTATGGACATTTTGTGCCAATTACCCATAATTTGTCTTTTTAGTGGTATATTCCCTCTTCTAAATACTATGTTTATTCTTCAAATGTGTAAAATACACAATCCGGTTATGACACCTCCAAGATATATGTCATTACAACACTTCCCATCTCAGGCTATGAATGCATGTCACGTGACTAATCCCATGACATATTGTATTGGGGTTTTTTTGTGCTTGTTTGACACACTGATAAACCTTATAATTTTCCCCCCTCCACTCTTAAAAGCACTTGGTAAATTTAGATGCACAACACTCATCAATTCACAGCTTAACGAATACTTAAAAATTTAAACAATCACTATAATACAACATTGATTATGTAAAGCGGATATGAGATTATGAATATTTAGATCGTTACTAATAACTTAGCAAAAAAGTGTGTACACGAAACAACATTAAACTATTGTCATTAAGAATATATTCTTATTTTTGACAAAATAAATAAATAAATAAATAAATAAATATTCTAATGAGTGAATCTTATTGCGTGCGAGGGTGATTCACCACTACAATCCATCACTAGAGGTCATTTTCTGCATGTTGCTATCTATCAGTCAAGTAAAGAAAAATCAATAATGATGAAAGGAACATCAGTAACATTTGCAGAATACTGGTATTGTATTACATTAACAATAATAATTAAAAAAAATTCACAGTAACAAACAGAAATACTACATGGCATGTCTCCGAGAAACTAAAGGTGAATGAATCGTCCAAGACTGATTCATATAAATGTCACGGTAAACCCATCTTATGTTTTCATTCCTTCCGTGACCATTGGCTTAACATCATCAATCTGAATCGTGCCTTCTCTTTTCTTTTTCTTTCTTGTGTTTCCTCTTATCATCTGAAGCATGAGAATGCCTCCTGTCTCGCTTTTCGTGCTTCTCCCGTTTCTTCTCCTCACGCTTTCTTTTCTTTTTGCTACTTTCATCTTCCGAATCTTCTTCATCATTCCTTGTAGGTGCAATTGGGATGGGGGCATCCATCTTGTTGAACGATTCAGATTTCAGACCGGCAGGCACACTTGATTCTTCCCCGGGATGGGGCTTCCTGCAAATTTGCAAAAGTAAATAAGAAACCAGAATCGAAAAGTAAAAGAGTAAACAATTCTGAAAGAATCGAAAAGCGCACAACTCAAACCAAAAGAAATTTTCCCTTATCAATTCATACCTTGATAAACCAAGACCCTGAACCTGAGCAGCTTCAGCATGGCCAGCTCCCAAATCTTCTGCGGTAGAACTTCGCTTTACAAGTTCAGCATATTCATGTTTGTCCAGTCGATTACCTTGAACCTTTTTTTCCCGTTTAGGAGCTAAGCCTAAAGCCTCTCTCATGGCTTGCTCCTCTTCCTCCTTGATCCTTTGTATCTCTTCTTTAAGTGAATCTGAATTTGCAGCATCAGATTTTTTATCACGTGCATACCAGTGAAGGTCCTTCCCTATAAGAAAAATGATTTACATAAAATATATATCTGAAATAGATGACCAGTGATATTCAAACTTAAAAAGATATACAACAATTTAATAATCTATTCATTGAGTCAGCGAGAAGAGACTAGAGAAAGCTATAAATCTCACTTAAGCGCAACTCGATGTTAATTGGTAGGGACACGATAACTTTGTGATACAATCATGATTTATTATGTTAACATTCTATAAAGTTGCAAATAGACTTTTATGAACACCTTAGGACCCCGCTACGGATTGGCCTTTTTGGAGCCACTTTTCGGATGTCTCTCCTAGATTCGACTAGTGAGTTAAACAACCCTTAAAGCTCCCGCGAGCAACAATATTATTTTTGGTGCCAAAAGTTCTGGTTCAAGGGCATTTTAACATAAAACACTAAAGTTATAGTGTTTATCACTCGTCTTTTTGTATCTGTTCCATTATTTTGTTGCTAAAGCGTCTTATCACATTACTTTTTGTTTCAAGTTATCCTGTCAGACCAATGGGAAATTCCAGGTTGAGCAGAGCACATTGGCAGAAAGAGATGCAGACAACAACAGAGTATCTACATTATGTCAAAGCAAAACCTGAGAAATACTGACCCAGTACAACATCTCTGTATTCCCACACATCACAAGAATCCAAAACATACAGATGTAGAATGCAATTAGCAACTGAATTCGACAATCAAAATTCAAGTTCAAATTTCCACGAAGGAGGAGTATATATGATATACAAGGTGATATATAAACAATAACCAACAGGTCATACCATTACTTATGTAAGATCATTTGAATCCAAATGCACAAAGAAAGCAATCTAATGCATATATAAATATATGACACAGACTTCATCTACACTGCTGAATTCTGTTGATAAACATAGATGAAAATTCACTTTATATTTCTAAACACAATTGGCCTATATCATTATCACACAATATTAGAGAAATTGAGTTAAACAAAATTCCCAAAATTTCTGTTGATTGAACATCCATGATATTCAACTTGCCAATGAATGAGAGAAAATACATCATATTCCAAACTAAAGACTCGTAAAAAATTTAAAAAACATATTAGAAATGGCAAGTGTCAACTTACAACACATTATAATCTTCTCAAGAGGAATCAAGCATGCTTAACTTTATTTTTTGTGCATGGTTAAAGGGAGAGGGAAGCTTTACTGAATATCTGATATCAGGCATTAAAGATAAGCACAAATGCAAAAGAAGAATCTGTACCTTTCTGCCATCGTCCAACAGGTGCTTTGAGACTGTGACCTAAATAGTTTTCTCGATGTTTATCAACTTTCACATCATCCCAACTAAATTCTGCATATGAGAAAAGATATATAAGTAATCAAGTATTCCATAATGAATGCATTTTCTTTTTCACATGGTGGCACACAAAAGATTCCAAGGAGTAGTGATAAAGTACATATCTAGACAGGGTATTCAACCGCAAGGGAAATATATGTAGCAGTATAAAATATCACAGAAGCATGATTCATAGTAATAAAAATAATTCCTAATGCTACTACAGTGTTACTCCAAGAACACTCTTCTTATAACACAAATTCCCATGTTACATATCAGGTCTCATAAATTAAAAATTGAACAGAAACGAAGATCAAGACAGATCACAGTTTATATGGGAATTCTAATCTTCTGTGAAACCCTTAGATGAAATAAAGCTCAGTAACAGGCCCAAGTGTTAAATTCTGAAGTGCAAGATACCCGGTAAACTGAGCCAAAAATTACAAAACTAATTTCTTGCACCATCCAACCAGGCCACAAGCACTTAAAAATTTCTCTTTTAGTCGGTCCCTATATTACACAAAGCATCTCACTCCTCATTGTTAACTCACCATCTCACCACCTCATTGTAGACTACTCCACAAACATAAATACAGCACATCAGACAGAAAAAGCAGGTGGAAAATATCTGTTGAAATTGTTGTCACGTCCCTACCCTATATCTCTGTTCCACCTCTCTTTCTTCTCTTCCCATCTAAATGACTAAATCTGAACTCTCTATCTCATTGTCTTTCTTCTACTCTTTTTGGTCCCAATCCCAGCTCTCTTATTCCTGTCCTTGCTATCCCATTCCTTTCTATTCTGTCCCAGCTCACTGCTATCATTTTAGGTTTATTTTCTGATGCTCTTCGTTTCTGATGTAATTTTCCAGTGATATCGAGTTTTTGAGCTGATAATGATTTTGATTCTTTGAGCTTGGAGTCAACCCCACCCCCACAACGTCATGTAAATTCCAATTCAGAATATCAATAAAACTAAGTGATACAACATCATCTAAATTCCAATTCAGAAAATCAATAAAACTAAGTGATACGATTTTTGTGCCTATAAAGTATAAAGCATCGCGGAATTACCGCTTCATCAAATCAAACCCTAACGTCTTTACCTCAAATAACACGGGACAACTATGAGTTGAGGATAACTAAGATTTCAGATCAAAAAGAAATCTGCATCGGAACAATACAAATTGTTAGGAAATAGATAGGATATAAAGATCTTACGATCACGACCGCCACGAACTCCACCCCTCGACGGATGATACATCTTCTTGTCTTTCTGTATGTACACTTGCAAGTATTTGAATGCCTTTGGTGGGGGTGAGGTGTGTTTCTTCAATCGATGGCAGGAGAGGAGGTTATTAACAGAAAGAAAAAAGAAAGACGACTAGGCGTGCGGTTCACAGAAAACCCCCAATTATATTATATTATATTATTTATTATTATTATTATTATTATTACTATTAAACATAGGTGATTTCAATTACTCCTATAAACGTATTCAACAATTACTCCTATATACGAAATACATATCGTATATTTACAATATTTACACATTGTGTTTCGTTTAATATTTAGAAAAACACAATTTTTGTTAAAAACAATAAAAATAATTAAAAATTTATTTATTTCTACAAAAATACTATTTTGTGATTAACAAATTACATCGCATATATGTTATATAAACACTTTACATCCCATTTCACTATTCCACAAAATATATTAAATTAACAATTTTTTGTCAAATTTTTTTTCTTTCCCACTTTTATTTTGCAATAATTTTTTTAAAAAAATTAACTATATATGGTAATTGAATTATCAAAAATTCTAAAAAGTTATGAAAATGAGGCATGAATAAGTCATATTGTATATATGACACACTTGTACTGAATTATGAAAAATTAGCCATGTGATGATCACCTAATAAATTTGTACTATGTGAGAATGTCACTTTTTCATATATCCTTAGAATTGCTCTTAAATTATAATAATAAACAAATTGAGGACAAGGAGTTGTTGTCACAATCATCACTACTGAAAATATTTTTATTTTTATATCAAATAATTTTACTCCTTTGATTTTCTGTTTCTTTTCTTTTTTTGTTTAAAAACATCTATGAATAAATGTAAAAATAAAAAATAAAAAAGGGGTAATTTTTACTCTAGGTTCTTAACCTTTTAATTTTGTATCAATTTAGTCTCTATTCTTTTTTTGGCCTACTAAGTCCACAACATTTTATTAATTATCATATTATGTCACCAACGTTAATTTTCACCCCCAACATTTCAATAACTATTATACCCTTGATTCTTTATTTCTACTATAAGTCTCTAATATTTTAATTTTTATAGAATTTTGTATTCATTTTTTTGGCGCATAGGAACTTCAACTTTTCATTTTTTATCATGTTATATCATCATTAACATTATCCATACCCAACATTGTAAATTTTACTATTAATATCATTAATTATTTAAATAAAAAATAATATAAAATAAGAAGTTCACTCATTCCAACTCACTCTTACATAACCCAATGACAACAGTTGGAAATAATGATAACAAAAAAATTATCTATAACGATCTTGATAGATATCAAATTCGTGTCGAAGAAAGTTGTCGATCTAAGTATCAATTTAGACGAATCGAATCTGATTTTTTGATCTACTACAAATCACATGGCAGATACGAATTAGTAGATCCGCCCCAAAAAATTGATTTTTGATTTACAAAAAATAAACATAACCATAATAATTTATTCTAATTTCATTTCTTATCTATTTTTGTGATTTTCACCCTAATTTGCTCCGATTTGTTATCTGTCTCAATTCAATTTGATCCATCAATTGTGGATCCACAAAAAATTAGAATTAGCATATTAAGGTTTGATTTCATTTTTGTAAATATCATTTTTGTAAATAGAAAATAATTTTTTCTCCACCCTAATCCATATCCTCCACGTGAAATGTGATGAATCAAAAAGTCGATTCAATCCGCTACACCGACTCTCGGATTAGAAACTTTTTTTTACACGCATTAGGAATCCATCAAGTTTTGTGTAGATTGATTTTTTTTAGATCACTACGGGTTAAGATGTGTAGAGTTCTTATTTTATGTTATTCTTTAATTTTTTAATCTTTATTTAAATAATTAAATGTATAATGCTAATTTTAATAGGAACTAAAATTAGTAATTGAAGTGGTGAGGACGATAGATGTTATTAAGGAAATAACACGACAACAAATAAAAGGTTAGAGGTTTTATATGCCCAAAAAATAGTGGGGATAAAATTGTATAAAACTTGAAAGCTTGGGGACGTGTAATGAAAAAGAAATCAAGGGTATAATAGTTATTTTGATAGGTGTTAATAGTGAAGATTGAAAGGTTGGGGACAAAAAGTAATATTGGGGACATAATACGATAATTAATGAAATGTTAGGGGCTTAGTAGGCCCACAAAAAAGAATGATTAGGGTTTAGTAGGTTAAAAAAAAGAATGAGAACTAAATTGATATAAAATTGAAAGGTTAGAGACCTAGAGTGAAAATTACCTAAGAAAAAGAGAGAAAAACTAAAGTTAGAAAATAGTAGGAGTTTTATTTTGCCTACACACAGGCATGTTATTATGTCTGGATGTATATGTGTCAATTATCTAAACTATAAGTACCACACATTTGTAACATGAATGTGTGTCACGTATTGTACGTGAGCATAATAATATTTCTACGTGGGCAAAATAAAATTTATATACAAAATAGTATCGACTATCGCAGAAATTTTATTTTACTTATACATATGCATGTTATTATGTTTGTGTACATATGTGTCAAACATCTAAATTACAAGTATCTACATACTTGTAACTTAGATATGTGTCACGTATGTACACATGCATAAGAACATACTTGTGCAGATAAAATAAAATTTCTGCCAACTATCGCATATCATTTAACTTATTTTTTTATATAATGAGTAAAACTTATTTGTTGAAGGTTAAGGACGGCGCATATTTTCTTCTACTTTATAGACTAAAATTAAAAAAATAAAATATATTTTATCTGTATTTTCTAAATTGTATGTAAAGTGTTACAATATATAAGAAACAGTGGCGTGTGATCTGTTAGTCATAAATTGGGGTAATTTCATTTAAAGAAGTAACTTTTTTTTTTAAATAAAAAAGTGTATTTTGTTAATTACTAAAATCTCAACTTTAGAAGTTATGTTGTATTAAATTGACGTATGTAATTTTAAAAAAAAAAAATGTCGTATGTAACATGGAAACGACATGAATTTATGCAAAAGGTTCATACCAACGTCAAAATGACTAGTATCTTCCATAGTATAAATGTTACCATCATTGGCTGCAAACAGACTCCCCATGGCAAAAAGGGCTACACAGTCAAAATTTCAACTAAGTTAAAATTTAAACTTTGTCTAAAGCAATTTTATCAAGTTCAAAATACGATCAAAATTGCAATAAAAAAAATTGCAATCAAAAGCCACATAGAATTATTTTAATTTTTTGAATTCTCTCATGTAATTTCAAAAATTATGAAGTTATCCCATTTTCAAATTTAAAAACAGGAGAATTGTAGTGTAAATTTCAAAACTAAGGAGATGCCCTCCATTTGAATTTCAAAATATAGTGATCTAAAATGAAACTATAAAATTTTAAGGACAAGCCTTTTATAATTTCTAAAGCAGAAGGGGGTCCTTTTCGCCAAGAACTATTGCCATGGCCAATGGAAACACTCTTTCTCAGTGTCGCGGGCATCCCTGTTAATGCTCCAATTTCTACTATGCATAAACCAAGCAAGAAAATCACTTCACAAGAGCTTAGGGATGTAAAGAAGTCAAGTCAAGTCAGATTGCGAGGCTAAAATCTAGACTTATCTTAGGCTCAAGCCAAAAAAAAGCTTGCTCAACTTGACTCATTAACTTTATTTCTTATTTCCTTTAGAAAATACTAAAAAAATGTAAAATAAGCCATTTTTTCTTTATGGGCCTGTAAATACGAGTAGGTCTGCACGGATCCAATAAGCTTGACAGGTCAGCCCAACTTGGGCCTTGCCTCAATTTTTAGGCTCAACCCGAGCTTTGCCCTATCTCATATAGACCAGGAGCCTGCTCAGCTTGGGCTTTTTATAGATTGAGCTGACCGTCTTGTTAAACATCCCTGCAAGAGCCTGCCTTTCCCCTAGTTAAACCAACCAACAGAAGTCGTAGATGCAGTATACATGTTGATTGTTGGACTCTTGAAATCAAGAAAATCATTTCAAAAATTGATGGGTTTCTTGATCTGAATTTTAAAGAAAAAGTTGGCAATGTTTGGGTAGGGCATATATTGAGTAACCAAAAACGCTTGGTTCATAGTAAAAATTGAAATGAAGATGATGAGGAACTGTCGAATAGTGCCCGTCATTGATGATAAGTAATGATTCTTGAAATTCTAGTAAAAAATTGAGAAATGAAGAGAAAATTAGCATCAACAGCAACAAGTTTGTGCAAAGGTTCTCAAAAGTGGTAGGTGTGGAAAAGCGTCGTGGTCGATTATTGGACATAGGCGCACCAGTGACAAAAGTGCGATTGATAGGCATTAATTTGTGATGTTTACATCCCCTAAATGTATTGTAAATTGTGTGATATTATGTTTAAAAGTTCACATTTACGTTTAGTTTGGTAAATTGTAGGTTAAAATCTAAGTGAAAGTCAAGATGGACGAATTTGGATCAATGTTGCATAAATTATGAAGTTTGAGGACTAAAATAAGGACAATGAAAAGTTAAAGGCACAAAAAGAAGTGTTCAAGTCGACCAGAGCCGCGCGTCTCAATGAATTTCGAGCTATAAAATTGTAATGCATATGATGTACATGGGAGTAAAATAGGTCAGCAGAAAGCCTATCGAGTCAGTAGTCCAACGCAACTTTCAAATCTCAATTCCGAGTTTCCTACTAAAAGTTACACACGTTGGAACACAAGCTGTCAGTAGCACAAGTACATGCGGCCGCATGGAACCGGCAAAAATGGAAGACCCGCCAGAAACATTAGTGCGGGTGTAAGGACGGACAGTGCGTACGCACTTGAGTCTAGGAGGAAAAACAACATAATATTTGTGGCCACACATATGGATTGTGTGGCCGCAGAGATCATACGCGCACAAACTTTCGATTTTTGTCCTTATTTCCTTAAAACTCTTTTTACCCTTAAACTTGTACGCGATTTTTAGACCTTATAAAAGGAGGTCTAGCTTAGCCTTCAAGGGGAGAGAAAGATAATACAGAAAATACCTTAGAAAATGGGGAGTTACACAATACAAAAACACCATAGAAAGGAGGGAGGAGAAACACAAGACCTCTGGAGGCTTGGGAATCAAGTTCAAGATTCAAAGAGGAGAAGCTTGGTGCAAGAGTTCTTCATCTTATTCAAGATCTACTTACCTTAGTTATGCTCTTTATTATATTTATGTTTTTCATTCATGATATATAATTGATTTTAAGTTAGGACGAATGATGTAACTTAGTTAGGACCATAGTCATATTTTTCATGCTGAATTTATGCAATTAATTTTTATGTTAAATTTTTATTGGTATATTATTTTGTCTTCATCTATGTGGCCAATAGATGAATGAATATTTAAGTTAGCTCATGCAATAAGAATCATTAATTTAGACAAGACGAAGAGATTTGCTTGTGGTTAGTACAATCACGTAGGGTGAACTTCGGGGAGGCTTACATGAATCTCTTATTGATTAATACACTTAAGAGGGTTGTTAACGCGGTCACTTAGAGATAAGTAAGAAGGTCTAATTTTGTAGGATTAACTAACTTAGAGTGGAGTAAGTTAATTTCGTGATATTCGAACGGTAATAAAGATTAATTATCGTAAGACTAGGTGGTGGTCTAAACTATGGTGAAGTCGTGAGTTCTGACACATTTCCATCATATTATTCCCTCTAAAACATTGTATATATTTTACTTTCTTAGTTTTATTTACTTGTTTATTTTATTTTCTAATGTTAACCAAAAATTATTGGATTGTTCAAATAAAGTTGGAACTAATCATTTTGGTACTCAATTCGATCCTCGTGGGAACGATAACTCAGACTCATTGCCTACTGTATTACTTGTTTGACCCGTACACTTGTAGATTTCACAAACATATTTTACCGAACAGCGATCAGTGCGTGATAGAGCGTAAAGTGTGACAAAACATGAACTCTAAATTCGAAGTATAAATGCCGCCTAAACGTTGCCTAGACAAGCTTTTTAGAATACTAAAACCCAAAAAGCTTGACATATTGCAGACAAAGAAGGGCATGTTGGACCAAATATCGGTAACCTCTGCCACAAGAGGAATTTTGTGTGAAACTTTTCTACTTGGAATTACAAAGTTATTATTACTTTATGTCATTAGCGGTCTTTTCCCTTTAAAATAATTGGTCGATCTTTGTAGTTTTGCCTCAAGAATACTATTCTTCGCCTTATTAATAAAATAAAGAAGAATCAACATGTGGATTTATGTAATTCAATTTATTATTAAATTGGAGCTTACAGTATTTTTGGTGATTACTAGAAGTTTTTTGGGTCCAGAATTGTCTCCTTAAAAATATTCTCTCTATTCCTAAAAATGCCCCCTCAATCCCTTAACACCCAATCACAGGCAGCCACATAGCAGTTTCACTCTCCCTATAGCCAGATCGGATTTGTAAACCTAGCAATCATTTGTAGCACATATGTTGAATCAAAGATGATATTTTGTATATATCTTGGATATTCTGACTTAATGGAAGCATTCTACTATCATACTGTTTATTAGTATATTTGGGTCATTTGTCTTATTTCGTTGGTACCTGGAGCAGTAAAGACTACTTTTTCCTTATTTATTTAATTTTTTTGTTATTATCATATTCTTCTCTTTTCCTTTCTTCTCAGCTCTCATCAAAGAATCCTTACGTGATATCTACTTCTCGTCTAAAACATTTTGATTTATATCTTCTAATTTCTATCCTTTCTTAATAAAAATTTTATACATTTTATAATTTTGTGATTAATATCTAAGGGTGTATTTGATTGCCATAATTTTCCATGAAAAATGCTAGTTTTCCACCTAATTCCCATTTTGTGCTGTTTGATTGGCTTTTTCTGTGAAAAATATATTCCAACTTTTGGTCATGTGAAACAAGGAAAATATTTTCCAGCGAAACAAGGAAAATATTTTCCCTTGATTTTCCTTAAGAGGACATAGGTAATTCTTTTTTTAAGGGAATTGGAATTCTATATTTCTTAAAATATTGGATTATTTTTTAACTTAGAAAACACGCACGTGAATTGATAATTTCTCATTTTCTTCTTCTTTTTCCTTTTTTTGAGATTTTACGTAACATAGCATTTCTTGCAATGTTAACAAATATAAGATATTATAATCCTTTCAAATTTTCTAATTATGGATCGTTATTGAAGTTTATAACTTTATTTTATCTTCATATTCATGCACAAATCACTCAATGAATTTCTTGTAATTTCTTTTTTAGTATAAGCTTCTACTTATTAAGTGCATTACTGAGATAGTTGTTAGCCTCAAAATTATTCATTGAATCGTGAGTGGTAAACCGTCTGACAAGACTATAATCGTTATAAAGTCTCACTCTATGTACCATATCTTCATAAACATTCTCAAACGTTCTGATCATATGATTATTGTCTATGAAAAAAATCACGTAGGATAAAAGCTTGACATTAGTTATCTTTTTTTCATTCGTCTCGTCCCAAATATAAACATATGTTCAGCTCACAATTGGAGCTCATGTAGTTTTGACAAATAAAAAAATTGGCAAATAGAAATGTACATGGAAAAAAGTACAATTTATATATATAATTTAATAATTTCTATAAAAAAAATAATGATTATCAAATAATAAAATTTGGTAAAAAAGATTGTTTCCATGGAAAATAATATCTATCAAACACCAAAAGATAGAAAACAACAGCTATTTCTAAATGAAAATTAAACCAATCAAACACGTGTAATTGACATTTCCTATGAAAATTAATTTTAGGGAATTCAATTACCTATAATTTATTTTCGTTCCATGCATTTTTCATGCTTCTAATCAAACAGTACCTAAGTTCATTTCGTTCACCCTCTTTTTGTATATCGTACCTTTACCATTTAAATGTGATTAATATCATATCCATCACTCTAAGATCTATGATTGAAAGATAAATAAATTAAAGAGAATGCATTAATTCATTTACAATATAATAGCCAAATTTCTTCAAAAGTAAAAAACTAATTTAATAGCCAAATAATTATGTGTAATTTCTCATTGTGAAATTCCTAAAAAATTATTATAAGTTCGACTTCTATAATCTGAACTGAATATTCCTGTACAACGCACATGTGAAATCTAGTTAATAGTTAAATAAGAATCTAGCTAAAAAAATATCAATTAAACATATAATTGAAGAATAAGTATCAGAATGACGTTTTTTTAATAGCATAAACATTTAGCATCGATCTAACACCATAGGTGTCGTACACGCCACATAACCATGTAATGTTATACTGCATGGTAGTGGCACATATGATGCTAAAATGGGACTCTATAAACATTAGTCAAAATAATACTAATAAACGTATGAACAATTAAATACAACTAATAGAATTTGATATTAGGAACTTGGCAGATTTGTTAATAAGTGGTGATTTTTATTATTTGTTAGCATGGTGGGGGTGGGGTGGGTGGGTGGCGTGGGTGGGGTGAATTGCGATTGCCACTTAGCAGATTTGTTATCAAGTTGTGATTTTTTTTTTTTTTTGGAAAGGAATGTAAGTGGGGATTAATAGCATATTTGTTTACCATGTTTTCTGGTAGTATTGGTGTTAGAATTTTTGTCACGCCCCCAATTTTTATAATAGCCGAAGCATTTAAATATATATCGATTCAAAATCGAGGGCGAGACTCTACAAATACAATTCAAAAGTCTTGAGACGCTTTTACTGCGCACTCTGATAATCTAATGTCCTGTGGGCTACCCACAACAAAACCTCGGCTGCACACACCAAAGCCTCAATCACAAAGATATATCTTTTCCATCTTTGGTATGATCCGGCCAAATAACTCTAAATTCAATACCTACAAGATTGTAGAAGATAGGGGGTGAGTATAGAGTACACAGTAAATAACAACATGTATTAGCCCACTCAAAACAATACAAAAGAGGAAACTTTTATGCACAAAGAAGTCATTTACAAAGATACGAAGCTTTGGCACATCACTAGTTTAGCCTCTACCTGCAAGCCATATGATTCAATAACAATTCAGAGTCGCTGAGACCATATAGTAAGGTCATAATACCATAAAGCAATTCAAATAGTAGAGCAGAACAGGTATATAGCGTTACTAGAGATGTCCAAGAGCAAATAACAATCATTTATCTAAAGCAATGGCGCACCGTCAATCATCAAAGGCCAAATACATTTAAAGGGAAGCACAAGTTTCAAAAGAGAAGAAGAGCCGAAGAAAGAGCCAAGAGATGGAAGAAATAGAACCAATACAATACTCACAAGAAAAGCATGAGTTTCGTATAAAGAGAAGGAAGAACCAAGACATGTGTTACTCACCTCAAAGATACCCAAACATTTCTTGAATAATTCTCACGTAAAAAGTGTTATTGAAGCCTTGAAATTCCTTTATCAAAGTTATTCTTTAGATTACAATCTTTCTATACATGGTAAGGACCCTTTTTCAAGTACAAGGGTAATGTTTTGGAGGGTTTTAAGGGTCATTCTTTCCCATTTCTTGGCATTGGACTAATTTGGATGAAAAAGGAGAAAGACGGAGTGTTGGGAGGGCTTAGAAGAACAGGAGGACCTTTTAGCCCAATATATAATAGTTAGATTTAGTTGTTTTTAATTGAAATTTGAGTTCCGCCAACCAAATTGTGACACGTGGCGCGACATATACCGTACACTTGGCAGGAAATTGTCCTAGAAGTCTTTCCACTTTATATTATCTTTCAATTAAGTCACCGCTCTTTAATTTATGTCAATTAAGTCATTACATTTTGATTTATATTAATGAGGAGCCAAATTCTTTATTTAGCGTCAATTGTATAACAATCTTTTAATTTTTAAGAAATCTTACAATGATATTCAAGTAATTCTTTTAAAACAATAATTTTATTGCTTACCTTAATTTGTAGAAATTTTCGGGATGTAACAATTTTACCATATTTTCCGGTGGGTTGGTAGCGGTTTGATGGTTGTTGCCAGTTAACGTTGGCAATGGTTGTGATTGTAACTTGGCGACAGATGTGGTGATTGTTGTAACTTTCTGACAGTTTGTTACAAAACCACCAATTATTATAATAGTAATTAAATTTAGTTACTGTTATTATTATAATTATAATAGTAAGTTACATATGTATTTTTCAAACCCCTTTATATAATAAGGTTTTTATGTAAAAAACAAGTTTATCATATCAATAATCACTAAACTTTAACCTAGTTACCACTTGCTCACCAAACAAAAAGAGATACTCAATACTAGGCCTGTGCATGAAACTAGAAAACCACTGGTTCGGTTTGGTTTTTTGAGCTTCCGGGTCGGTTGGCGGTTCCAAGGTGGCCAACCCACCTCAGACAGGTTCAGTGGGTGGGTTTGGCCAGCCAAATTGACCAACCCGCTTAAATTGAACTGGATACATCCCGGTTTAGTAGAAACCGATGGGAACCGATCGGTTTAAACTGGCTTGGGATTTTAAAAAAAAACCGTTTCAGTGAAAAAGCAAGGTGCCAACGTCACACACAAACACAAATACACAATATCAAAATATCAATCTAAATTTCAATTCAAAATCAAAATACAATCTCAATTTGAAACCCTAAATTAACTTTGTTTGTTGCTCCCTTCTTCTCTTTTTCCCTGGACCGAAGCCGCAGCTGCTCCCTTTTTCCATTCCACCAGATCCTCTACTGCTCAATTCTTTCCTTCCTCATCTCTCTCTCTCTAATCTCTACTTGTCTAAAACCCTAAATCCCTCCCAACCCAACACTTTCTCTAAGTAAAACCAACAATGGGGCCTAAAAAAACAAATGGGTTAAAACATTATTGGGTCAACTTTTAAGCATTAAAAAAAAAATTATCCCAACCCGTAACGCAACCCGACACAGGTTTGGGTAGGGTTGATTGGCATGTCAGGTCGATCTCGGCCTACAGATTGCCAAACCGACTTTTAGTCGGGTCGGGCTAGGGCTAAAATCGACCCGTCCAACCCAACACTCAGTCCTACTCAATACTCACTATTCTATATAAAAATGTTTTACATCCGTCATTCCTCTCAAATCCATTAAAGATAATTAATAGAGTTACATACGTAGCTAACGGAAACTTGATGTGGCTAAGGAAAATATTATGTGTCAATAATAAAATTGTTAAACTGGACCCAATTAGGCTAAAAAAATAGATTTAAAAATTAAGAAAAACATAAAAAATGAACAGACAAACGAAAAAACAAAAGCCATGCCTTCTCAAGCCTTAAATTTCATTCATAATTTATATAGACAATCACGTACAGGTTGAGGTGCAAAAAGAAGAATTTGATCCAAATTTTTGTCAGTACGTTTTTCATTTATGAAAGAACAAAGATTAGTCTATATATATATATATATATTCATACAGTAAAATCAATTTATTAATTAAATATTTTGAATGTTTTTCTAATATGAAGAAACTCTGATCCGAGTTATTCCAACGCATGGTCGTCTATATAATTAGGTCGTCTATGTAATTAGGAACAAAATTAGGGCTTGGTGTGCCTTTTGCTTTTTATATTGTTTGTTCGTTTCTTTTATTTTTAAATATACTAGATTCTCACATGTGCGTTGCACTGGAAAAATACAAAAAAATTTAGATACTTTAAGAGTACCCTATTATGCTACTCCAAGTCAATGAAAACTCACATGCGTGGGCGTCATTTTTGGGATCATTGAACCCATGTGTGAGTTGTTGATTGGTGTTGAGTACCGGATATTTTCTCGAAGCATACATATCAAATTATTAAAAAATAAATACTATGAAATTTAAGTTTTTTTTCTTGTTCTTGTTTGGTGTAATTTTAAAAGGTTACGTTACTCAATTAGGAATAACTAATTCTTGATATCATCCAAATAATAATGTAATTTTATTCTTGTCATATTAAAGTAATTATATTTTACAACAAAATTTAACATAATTGTTATTATTAAAACAAATAAATATCATTTAATTTTTTGGCACTAATTTAGATAAATGACATTGTACTAAAATAATTCTTTGTTGGGCAATGTCATGTATTCTAAAAATATTTTTTGCTTGAAACCATAACACTAGGCAGTCTGAAGATGATATATAAATTAATAACACATAAAAGTGGTCGTAATTATTTATACTCATATCAGAAAAATTAAGAAAAAATTACAATCATAATTTTCAATTAAATTAAATTAATGATATATATGTTTAATTTCTATTAATTATAAACTATAAATTTCTAGCAAGTGGACATTTATATATCGGTTAGACAACTGGATAATCAAATTTATCAATAGTTTAAGTTACTATTATTTATTAAATTGAATGATGAAATTAAATTTATCATATCGCTTGATCAAGTCATCACAATTAACGAAAAAATAGTTTGCAAAAAAAAAAAATTATGGCACTATTATAAAAAAGACTCAAATTTAATTATCCATAGAGTTAAAAGACATGGAATTAAAATATATCACTGATATCATATCAAAATTCGAGAGTTAATTGAAATTTAGATGTTTAGGTTTGTGTTCTTCTATTTCATATACTAAAAAAAAATGTAAGTGAAATTGATTTAAATTCAAAAAGGGTTTTTAAGTATTAAAAAAACTATTGCTAGAGTATAAGAGAATGCAATAGTAGGTATCGGAAAAAAATAGGTCTAGTATAGTATATAATTTGTAGTAATCTTATACTTTTATTATTATGTACTTCGTATTATTTTTAAAGTTAGTTTCAGTGTTAAGAGTAAAAGAGATTAGAATGAAATTGGGAAATATATATATATATATTGAAAATCTTCAAGCACCTCCGGCCTCATGTGGCATGCATTGATGTACGCCATTTGTATTTCAAATCCATATAGCGTGCATCAATATATGTCACATGATGTAGGAGGTGCTGTAACAACACCTTCGAGAAGTACTTGAATATTACCGATATATATATATATATACTGTGGCACCTTTTTTCACTTACTTGGCCAAACTTGACACATAAGATTTCCATTAGCAAGTTTGCAACTCTGTTAGTCATCTTTTCTTAATTTGAGAAGAATGATGGATGACAAACTTTTATATTAGATTAATGAGTACTGAGTAATTTTTTTTTTGTTTCTTTATTATTTTTTATATTTGTGTTGAGCAAATAATAGGCAATTTAAAGTTTAGTGATTATTGTCCTTCAGAAAAAAAAAGCGTTCTTTACAAAAAAACCACCATTTCTAATAGTATTTTCAAAACTACTCCTAGATTGAAATTAATTGCAAAAATACTATTTTCTACTTCGAAGCTACCCTAAACCAATTTTAATTGAGATTCAATTCTTTATTAATTTAACTTTATTAAGTAATAATTTTTTTATGATTAATAATTATTATTATGAATAATAATTATTATAATTAGTCATAACTCTTCTCTCCATTTGCTGCCACCACTTTCAACCACCACCGACAAAAATAAAATGTGGTAACAAACACCATTCACAAGGAAAAAAATCTGAAAAAAGAACTAGTCACATGGAACAAAAAACACCAAAATTATAGGAGTAACAATCTAAAATATAGGTGTTACCACTAAAGTTATAGTAAAAACCATTGTAAAAAGACTAAGATTATGAGTGTAACAATCCAAAATATAGGTGTTACCAATAAAATCATAGTAATAACTATTGTAAAAACACTGTTATCACAAAAAATGCTTGGTAACATAGGAAAATAAACGAATAAAAATCAACTGGGAGATGGTAACGACCCCGATAAATGATAACAAAATGATAAAAAAAAAAAAGAAAGAGAGTTCATCAAACACTTCAAGACTTGCAATTGTTTGAAACAAAACAATTTGAACAGTTATGAAAAATGCTCAACCAAAACAATAAAGAAATAATAGAAGCTAATCGAAAGATTATTAATTGAAGAAACCAAAGGCAACAGAAGTTTCTCAAAACACATCTTACTTTCTCAAAAGAAATTAGAACAATTACTCAAAGAAAGTTAGAATTAAGCACTGAACAAGTTTTCAAAAGAAACCTTTTTGAAAAACTTGCAGAACGATTTTTCAAAAAGACCTTCACATGTGTTGTATGGAATTTCTACTAACTAGGGTCTACACCTCAATAGTTGTTTGATTAAGAGTAGTGTATCTCTAATGTTCTTTCTCCACAAAATTTGCGTCAAGAAATTTGGAAACAAATGCCCAGATTCTATACAAATCCTCAAAATTTGTCAGCATCCCAAATTTGCTTTGAAAGAGATTGGGGTGGAGGATTCAATTGGGATTTTCAAGAAAGCATTCAAGCCTTTGGTAATCGCAGGGAAGTGTTTCAAGTAGCCATCCAAGAATATTACTTTTGATTTTGTTTTTCAAGGCAGTGGGTTGATTGAGAAGTCTTAGAAATTAGCGGATTTTGCAAGTGTGAAAATTCAAAAAAAAAAAAGATGCAAATGCTGCTGCCGACGGCTGCAGGTTGTGGTGGTGGGAGCAGCGGCGGGGGTGGAGGGGATTGTGGTGTTTGAGTTATTTTATATATGTGTGTGTGTGTGTGTATAAAGATATTTATATACATACAATGATTTAAAATTAATTACAATTATTTATTAAATTAAAATAAAATAAAATGATTTATTAAAATAAAATAAGTAGTGGTATAAAAGTAATGCGATGGGGTGTAATTGAAAATAGTTTGATACGATGATGTAAAAATAATAAAACTATAAAAAAAAAGAGGTAGAATAACTTTCTCAAAAAGGGAAAAAAAAAAAAATTAGCTGGTATAATTTGTTGACTGACGGCCCAGAACGGCTTGGTCGTCGATCCGAGACGCGAAGCCCATTACACGGTCCACTTAAACTATCTAAGCTCTAACCCTAAAATGTGACGCAGCCGCACCACTCAAATTCCCTCATCCCTCCTCTTCGAACGCATTTATTTATTTCGCTCGGGAAGAAACTGTTTTTTTGCATCTTCTGGAATCATTCTTTCTTTTGCTGTATATATTCGCCTTTATATATATATATATATAGCTAAGAAGCCAGTCCCCAGTTCTGCAGCCTATTGTTAGGCTCTTTATCTTAATTTTCTGTATTTATTTTTTTAATTTTTTTGGCTTTTCAGATTAATTAAATTGGAATCATGTTATGAGAAAAAACTGCAACAATATGATTGGTTAATATTCCATGATTCGTTGTATTTAAGTCTCTGATGATTTCATTTTTTTTTTTATTGTGAATCGGTTTTGCCATTCCTTTATAATTTTTTACATTATTTCGGTGAAGTAGAAATTATTATTATTTTTCTAAATCTTGGGTGATATGATGAATACTCAATTTGGTCCGTGTTTCTGAATAAACTGTGACTGATAACTTTTACCAATTTCTGATCTCCCCTTGTATCTAAACGCTTTTAACATTATTTCTGTTGTTATTATTATATATTGGGGAAGTATATTAATTAAGCATTTAATTGATGAGGATTTGCTAAGAAATAATTGTGGCAGCTCTATGATTTTTGCCTGATTATTAGGCAATATACGCTATTCTGAGTGAAGAATGAATAGAAATTTTTTAAGACTATGAGAGCTGCTCAAGCTCAAGTTTGCCCTCTTAACAATTTTATTTTATTTGTGAATTATTTCATTTTCTATTGGGTTAATTTAGCAAATCGTCCCCAATCTTTAGGTTAAGAACTGGTTTCGGTTTCAACTTTTTTTAAGACACACCACAGCCTCCAACCTTTCAAAAATGCACACAAATCGTCCATATTTCTACTATTTCGCCAAATTTTTATAAAAAAAACGATTATACCCTCCATAAACATTTTAAACTTTTTTTAAAAATATTTAAAAATAATAAAAAACTAAAAAAACCCATCCCACCCCGCGTCTCCTTTGCCGCCGACAGTACTACTTGCAGCCGACAGCAAGAATGGTTCATTTCGACGGCTAAAAAGGGTGGTTGCTGCCATTTCTGGCAGCATTTTGCTGTCAGAAATGCAGCAAAATGGGGGTGAACCATGGGAGGATTCACCCCCTATTTCTGTCGGAATTGGCAGCCACTTGACGGCCATTTCCGTCAGCATTTTGCTGTCAGAAATGACAGCAAAATGGGGGGATTCACCCCTTTTTTGGCACCGGCAGTATAGGGAGACGTGGGGTGGGGTGGGTTTTTTTAGTTTTTTATTATTTTTAAACATTTTTAAAAAAAAATTAAAATGTTCATAGGGGTATAATCGTTTTTTTTATAAAGAAATTGGTGAAATAGTGGCAATAAGGACGATTTGTGTGCATTTTTAAAAGGTTGGGGGGCTATGGTGTGTCTTAAAAAACGTTGGAGACGAAATCGGTTCTTAACCTAAAGATTGTGGACGATTTGCGAAATTAACCCTTTTCTATTTCTAGGTTATCTTCTGTTTGCATTTTCCCCCTTGTTCTGCTTTGATGATTATGAAAAAATTCACATGTCAGACTTCAAAGATTTTTGTAAAATCTATGAGAAGAAAATTCATATTTTCTGAGTAGAACTCTTTATTTTATATTTAAATTTTTTTATTTAATTACTTCGATCTGTTTTAACTTTTGGAAGCAAGCATCATTCCGTGCACTATTGCCTTGAATCAAGCTTTTGGATGCAAATTTTAGGTGGACTTGTGCTTGGCGGCACTATGTTGTAATATAATCATAATCTTATATGACGTGCCCATATTGGATAACCCATTGTGCCACAAGTCACATGCAACGTGTCCAATATGGGCATGCCACTTGGCTTATCATGTTGACTTTGTTTTTTCATTATAAACCCTATAAACTAATTAAACTCATATTTACCGCACATTCTCTATAAATAATAATTTTTTTATATTTCATTATAATCATTTTTTCACACTCTAAAAGCTAAACATCTAGCTCCACATAACGGAACCGGTTGCAAATAGGTTTACATTATGTGTGAAATTAGTAGATACCTTTGCTCGACAGGACCCTAAACAAACCTCAAAGAAGGTGGGGGTGCTATAACGGAGTCTTTCTAGAAACCAATGATATTGATTGCATTTTATAACTATTTTGGTACATTAATAAAATTAATCATTGGTTTTTACATAAATTTTGCCCTATAACGACCGACTTATTTTAAACATTGAGCTAAAAAATTGATCAAAAACCAACAAATGTAATTTTTTTATTTGATGCTAGTCAAACAAAATAGTTATTCCTTTTTTGTATGAGAAATTTTAGGGGAAAATGAAAATGGGACATTCTTATGTAATACACTTGTATTGAATGATGAAAAAGTAACAATGTAATCATCACCCAATGAATATGTGTCACATGAGAATGTCATCTAATAAAATTCCTTTTTCATGTTCCTTTATAATTGCTCTTTTAGTATTACAAAATAACTTACTCTACATGTTGGACCCAAAAAAAAAATGGAAAACTGTAGAGGATTTCATAAAAAATAGGCCCCTGGACTTTTTGGGCCCAAGCCCCACCTTGCTGGGTTTGGAGTCAGGTCCAAGCATGTATCTAGGCCTACCAGAGCTTTAAGATCACCAAATCATAGTTGGAGTATCTACGGCTGGGCATCGGGTTTGACCCCAAACCGCGGATACTAATCTGACATTGGCCAAACCAAAATTGTATCAAGTTTGAACCGAACCAAAGTGACTATATCTACAATTCGCCCATAAATTCAAAAGTTTAAGGGGGAAAAGAAGGAAAAATAGGGATGTTTTATTCACCATTTATTTAGTGGAGAGAAGAGAGAGAAAAAATAGAATAGTTGACATATATACACATTTTTATGGACATTGTCTACAATTAGATACTGTAGTAGATAATGTCTATTTCTTTTGCTGCCACATCACAATTATCTACTTCTTTTATTGCCACATCACTTTTTTTTTAAAAAATGATGTGGCATAAAAATTTTTCCAATGGACATTCCATTGGAGATGCTCTTATATTTGTTTGGGTAATTATAATCACACTACAATATTTACTAAACCCACGACATACTCATTGCACGGGAAGTCTTTAATATGTTAAAATTATAATATTTATGTCTATAATCTTTTAATCACATTTTTCATTTTCAAATTTTAACCGGTTAACACATTTTATATTTTTGACAACAATTTTGTTTCAAAAAATATGTTAAGACGGTGTACAAAAATTTATTTACTCATTGCATTTTATATAAGGAAAAAGATAAAAATAAATAACTAAAACAAAACGCAACAAATTATGTCTTTATTTAAAAGCATGCTAGTACAATTTTTGAAGGGGAATTATCTATATTGACATAAATGAAAAGTTAATGATAAAAATACGATATGAAAATATTTAGAATGTAATTATAACAATTACCATATATTAAGGACAACCAATTCAATTAAAATGTGGTGTAAACATAAAAAATTGTAGTGTAAATATAATTTGACTATTTGTTTTTTATTAAGAAGTTTAATTTATGTTATTTTATTTATCTACCTCCTATTTATTCTTTTTATTTTTAACCATTAATCTTAAATTCTAGTCATTAACTAAATTAGATTACAACAACTAGAAGAATGCATACGCCCTCTTTGCTACCAGGATGGCACAGCTACAACCTCTATCAAGCAGATGTCTGATGACTTTGTGTACTGACCTTATTGGCACTCGACGAAACTGCAGCCCAATCAATCCAAACATTCTTAGTTCTGGACCACGTATTCCATCTGATCAGGCAGCAGCACTTACTCGAACTGTTACAGTACAGGAAATTAAATCGATCTCTCTTTGGCATTGGGGAGGATAAATCCCCTGATCCGGATGGTTACTGATCTTACTTCTTCAAGAGATCGTGGGACACGGTTGGGGAACTTGTGTATGAAGTTGTTGGTGAATTTTTTAAATCATCTTCCCTACTGAAACAACTTAATCACACTATGATTGCTTTGGTGCCTAAAACGAGCCACTCCCCTTCAGTTAATGATTTTAGACCGATTCCTATTGCAATGTTATCTATAAAGTTATTTCGAAGATTATTGCGAACCGATTGGCCTCATTGCTCCCTCATATTATTGATCAAGCTCAATATGCATTTGTTGAGAGAATGAGCATGGTGGAAAATATAATCGGAAGCGCATCTCACCTAGATGCACGATTAAAGTGGATTTAAAGAAAGCATATGACTATCAATTGGGAGTTTCTTGCAGCTGTCTTATCCGGCTTTGGCCTCCCTCATACCTTTGTGAAATGGGTCATGCAATGTGTGACAACCCCGTCATATTCTATTGTTCTTAATGGCAATCTCCATGGCTTCTTTAAGGGTGCACAAGGACTTAGACAAAGGGATCCACTCTCTCCCTTCCTCTTTGTTTTATGTTTAGAATATTTCTCTAGAGCTCTCAAGATTGCCACGGAGGAAACAAAATTCAACTTCCATCCCAAATGTGGTAAAACTAAAATCACTCACTTGGCATTTGCAGATGACCTTATGCTATTTGCTAGAGGAGATATCACTTATGTGCGGATTTTAATGGAGTGTCTTACGGACTTTGGTTCTAAATCTGGACCGAAAACCAATGAATTGAAATCTAGCATTTATACAGCTGGAATTGAGGGCTACGAGCTTATTCAGATTCAACAACTAACGAGATTTCCCCAAGGAATCACACCATTCCACTATCTGGGCATACCATTGGCTGCTGTTAAGCTGAAAATCTGCCATTATGCACCATTTATTGACAGAATTTCAAAGTATATTAATGTATGGGCAAAGAACTCTCTATCTTATGCGGGGCGTGTGGAGCTGATTCAATCTGTCCTATATGGAGTTGAGTGCTTTTGGCCTCCATCCTCCCTATTCCAGCGACTGTTATTGATAGAATTTTTCGGCATTGTCATAATTTCTTATAGAATTCCAAACGTTCCCCGGTAGCGTGGAAGGATATTTGTTTGCCAAAAAATGAAGGAGGCCTTGGCTTTCGGGACATCAAGAGCTGGAATCTTTCTCTTCTTACAAACTCATTGTGGAATATCCACAAAAAGAAGTACACTCTTTGGGTCAAAAAGATTCACCACGAATACATTAAAACAACCTCAATTTGGGATTGGAAACCGAAACGTGACGACTCTCCATTGCTTAAGAGGATTGCTGACATTCGAGACCAGCTTTGCTGTAAGGAGAGATCTATAGAAGCTGTTGTTCAAAAATTAAACAGCTGGGATATCTCGGGCAAACTTCATATGGGTCATGCTTATGATTTCTTCCGACCCAAGGGGACTAAACATTTCTGGCCACAGGTTCCCGCAAACATGCTTTTATCTTTTGGCTGGGTGCAAAATCCAAATTACAGATCGGAAGATAGAATCGTCTGCATGGAAATTGACCCAGGCTGCTCCTTCTGCTGTGATGAACCCGAGACATTGGATCATCTTTTCTTCCACTGTGCTATCACTTCTTCTATATGGAAGGACATCCGTGGTTGGTTGGGTATACGAAGGGAGATGTCAACTATTCTTAGTCCACTTAAATGGATCAAAAAAGAGGCTAGAGGTACATCTTGGCTAAGCAAGGCTAAAAGAATTGCGTTGGCAAGTATAGTTTATCACATTTGGACTAGTCGTAATCGACATATTTTTGAAGGCATTCTACCCCGAGCTGGAGACATCGTTCACAAGATTAAAATACATGTATACAAAGTTTTATTTACCTTGTATCCTAATGTTTTGGTCTACTACGAAACTCTAGCTATTGGATCCTAATTAGTTAGGATGTTATCTGATTTGATTTTTGCGTTTACCTGGTATGCCCAGAGTACTGTGTAATTAATGTTCTTTGATCTATAAATTTTTTACATTTCAGATAAAAAAAGAATGCATGCGCCCTTAAGAAAACTATTTAAAGAATAAAGAAATAAAGAGATCAACATTCAACTACCAAATACTAATTGGTAAAGATGAGATAATCTGTTTTGTGAGGAACAATATGAAAATCCAATTTATGATATGGCCAGAGTGGATTATGCAAAATTTTAAGAGCATCTCCAATGGGTTAGTCCAAAATTTGAGTGGTGTAGAGGAGAGAGATAAAGAGAAAGTGATTATTTTAATTGAATGTTGGTGGAAATATGTGTAGAAAAAAGAGAGAAAAGTGAAAAAGAAGATAGAGATAGATAGAAATTCAAAAATAATAATAAAATAGTAGTGGTAAAGTCTTGAATGAAGGTCTAAAAATAGACCTTACATGGAATACGAGGGAGGAAAAATGAGGAAAAAGTGGTGCAAATGAGAGAAAAACGATTAAAAGAAAAGGAAAATTAAAAAAATATGGGACCGACAATTTTTTTTTTGTTTCTTTATCTCTCTTCTTAGACCACACCCCAAGACCATGGTGCATTGGAGATGCTCTTGGTCGTGGCAAATATTATTATTATTTCCATATCTCTTCTGTGAACTATCATCTTGGTCGTGGGAAATATTAATATTATTATTATTATTTATGGATTTGGTGTTTCGCACACTAACCAACATTTGTAGCTAGCTGGTATATATTTAAACTCCCGAAGGATCGGGAGACCGACTTTCTCCCTGGTTTTTCCAAATTGGGGGTTGACTTTCACCTTTGATTTTGGTTTCTTTTGGCTTTTGGTGGTCTAGATTGTCGGATTGTGCTTCTCTGATGACGGGGCTTGGTGTTTTTGCGTCTCGGAGCTTGGTGTTGTTGCTTATTGGTCGCATCTCCGCACCACTGCCCTAGGCTTCAATCGGTTGACACTGTCTTGAGCCCATCTGGAGCTGTGCTGCGGTAGGCCACCAGGACACCGAGTCGGCTCGGCCTTCCATTTTCTGCTGCTCTGGCTCATTGTGGGGTTGGTAATGTGGAGAACGTTAGTGCCTTCGCTCAGTTTTGTTTTCTTATTTGTCGATCTGGCACACCACCCATGTGGTTACTCTGCCCGAGAAGCGATTCAAGGAATGCAGAGGTTAATTGAAAGAGCAAAACTGAGCAATAATTAACCTGTTGTGTACGTACATTAATCTGTACACGTACCCTAAATTGAAAGAGCAATAATTAACCTGTTGTGTACAATTAATTAATTCATTGACAATATATAATTTACATGTTGTGTACATTAATCACTTCTTCTCCTGATGTTGCTAACCATTTTAACATGTCAGATCTAGTAGGGGAAAAAGAAAAAAGGTTAGATACTTACAATGAAAAATTATAAATTAACCATTAAAGTGTAAAATACCTTTGTGTTGTTTAGATTGTGATACTTATGCTTGTTAATGGCTTGTTCATCATCTGAAATTTTTGCAACTGAAAATACCGGATCATTGTTTTCTATGTTTTGTGCACGTACCCTAAATTGAAAGAGCAATAGACGACCCACCATAGTCTCAATTTCATAGGATCGTCCAAGTCGTGCAATACTGTAGTCACTTGGTTTGGTATCGGATGTTTTCTCTTTACTAAATGCTTCTTATAAAACAAATGAAATAGATTTGTTAGTATCACTATATGACTAACAAATAGATAATATTTAGAAACTCACTCTAGCAAGACGTTCTTTTATTTCAACAGTTGATTTTCCAATCAACATTTCACATTCCCTGTCCTATAAAATGAATATGCAGTCCTTTTTGGTATCTCCGACCAGAACTTTTACTCTAAATTTAGGCGTAGGTTTAGTTGCTCGAAACTGACATGGCTCACAATAATATCCACGGGGTGAGCTGTCTAATTTTTCGTAGCAACTTTGGCATCCAGTATATGACCAATCCCCGTCAGTTAAAATTGCAGAAATCTTCCCTATAACCCAAAACCATCCTTCCTGAACATGATAAGTTCATTTAGGTTAGCCAAATATAAATGTATGTTTTGCATACCATAATTAGAATTTCTATATTTATTTATAGTGAGATAGTATATTTGCATTAGGCTGACCTTTTTGCATCCTGAAATTTCTTAGGCTCAACACTTGAGATATACAAACCCTTAATGTCTTCTATTACTGAATGTGATGATAAAGATGGAATATTAACACTCTCAATAGGGTCACCGTCCACAGCAAGCCTAAAGAAAAATTGATTTAAACATTATTATTTTATAATCGTTAGAAGAATAAACAAACAATATAATAATAATCTGTAAAAGTTAACTTTCTTTTGAACTCATTTATTTCTGGGATATTTTGATTGAACAGAAGAAGTTTTGTGGCATAGTATGAATTACATAAGCCTATCTCCTCATTGAACTTCTTAGAACGACATAGTTGAATTATGACCACAACAGGTTCCCCACCTGAAGTATCCAATTCTCTAATCATTTGGTCAGCATAGTTGCCCCAAAGTGTACATGTGATAATGTTTTTTCTGCACATATAAACATTAAAAAATATGGTACATATAATTGAATGTAAAATGATAGATTAAAAAAGAAAAGCATTTTTGAGAAAAGGGAAAAGAGAATTAGATTTCAACTCTGAGTCTTGTAGAACAACATCCACATGTTTCGAAGTTACTATAATCTTGTAGAACAACATCCGCATGTTTCGAAGTTACTATTCCAGTAGCTGATCTTTGATGTTGTAGAATAGCTTTTGCAACAACTTTCCCAATGAAATATGAGTAGATGAATAGAAATTAAGAAGGTGCTTTATTTTGTTACTTAATAACACATATATCATAGATAAAGAATTAGCGAATAGTCCAGCAATTTGAGAATGTGCTTTCTTGGAATGACTTCAAATTAAATATTGAAAGAGTAAAATTTTTATCTCCAACCAAAGTGCAGACGATAATAATGACTAGTAATTCCATATAATCATGTGTTATCTATAACATAAGAGTTACTCAAGTAGCATAGCATATTCTCGCGTATCTGGTTTTCGTATTTTTTAATATGTGGTTGGCTTATAGTGGCTTGAATTGTGTCGCCCCTAAATGAGTAGAAAACACAGTTAGAAGGGAAAAAAAAGGTTGAAATTAGGTATAAGCAAATTTTTAAAACTCATTACCTCTTGGTCGACCAATAGAATTTTAAGAAATCAAGTGACATTTTCTTTCCCTTTATCAGGACTGTATATTTTCTATAAATGCATACTTTTATAATTCATTTGGTCCTTGTCTTGTTCAAATCCTTAAGTGTAACCTACGTACATGCTCAACTTTGAAGAAGCCATTTATCTATGTTGGTGGGAGTTTTTTTTTTTTTTTGTGCTGAAAATTTGTGATTCAACTAATAACACAACTTTCTATTTATAGTTGTATAAGTTATCTACTAATTGACAGTTTTCTAAATGTTTCGTGGATAGTGCTTAAAATAACTGATAGGGTTAACTGTTATAAAAAAGGCATAGCAGGCATAATTATAATTAACAGTTACAAATAAAAAGTACTGATCGAAATAAAAAAGGGAAAAAATTGCAGGCATAATCATTTTGTCTTATTATATAAGCAACTATTGTATCGTCACAACTATTGTATTACAATATATTATTAATTAATATGCTTATATTTGAACAGAAAATCCCGGTAATTTCTATATGTTTCTGCTATTAATCCGACGTAGGATAATGGTTTTACAATCTAATCAGAAATATGGAAAATTCTTTGAGGAAAAAAAGCTTAGAAATAATATTATACTAGATTTTCACCCGTGGTTGCACGGTTAGATATCTTATCAAAGTATCTACGTAAATATTAATATTTAGTTTTAATAAATTATGATAAATAATAGGTAAAAATAAATTTTCGTTTCTATTGGCATCATCTTACAATAAATATAATGTACAGTAAATTGAAAGCAATTAACCCAATCTAGTTTTTCACTCGTGTGATGCACAGAAAGAATAATTTAAAATAATTTAACTTATTATAAAGATTTGAGAAAATTAGATTCTCACATGTGCTAAAAAAATTAAAAACTTGATATCGTATAAGGAGAAGACTACATAGAGGAGTAGTTATTTTCTTTTTAATTTTATTTTTTTAAATTCTTAATTATTAATAGTTATTTTTTTCAAGAATAGTTATATTTTATTTTTATTTTTGTTGTATGATATAAGTATTCAATTCATAAAAAACATCAATTATAGTTACTTTATTTGTGTGCGTCAAGACCCATGTGATATGATGATATCATAGTCAATTCTCAAACCTTTGAATAAATCTGCTATTGATTGTTGTTTTCACATTGAAATAAAAGAAAGATTTAAAAATATAAAGATAAGATAACTTAAATATAGAATTATAAAGATAAGATAGAATTATGAAGATGAGATAATTCAAAAATTAAAAACCAAAAAGTAGAAGGGATAAATATCAAAGTTACCGCATTGGTTACCACAAACCAATCAAAACGACCAAAAAGCCCCCACTTGAAGCATTTTGAGCGGGAAAATTGCGGTTAAATTGTACCACAACACCTCTCATTTTATTAATATATAGATTGTATAGATACAGATATAGATATAGATTCTTAATCTAAATGAAAAAATAAGGTGGATCATATATTTGGAACGTGGGAATACGAAATCTGTGAATACTTAACGAGAAGAAATAAATAAATAAGAAAAATGAATATATAGAAAAACCGGGGAAACAAGTGCGGTTTCGTGCGGTAAGAGTTCATCCTCTATAATGGAAGCAGGCAGTGGGCGATCATCAGCGTCGGGTCGTTTACTCGCTGAAGGAGGTCGTGCGAGGGAAACCGTTTACATTCAAGTAATACCCACCGATTCTTTTTCTTTCTTCTTTTCTCTATGTGATTGTACATATTGTAACATATTACTTATTTGCTCAGAACTGATGGAAAATGTTAATATTTTGGTTAAATTTATTGATTTTGACAATTATGTGCTATGGTTGAGGTGAATATTAATAGAATTTTCCCCTTTTTGGGCCTGAAGAAAATGGAGAGGGAAAGGATGGAGCAGATGAAGAAAAAGGCAGAGCTTGACAAACCTGATAAGGAGAAATTTGAAAAGGTATGTTTAATTATGTTTTGATTTTTGGACTTACTCTTGTATCGTTGTTTGTTTGGTGTTAAGCCCAAAAATGTTTCGGAATTTTACTCTGTAATTTTGGAAAATCTAGAGAGTGTTGAGCTTGAAAATTTTTCTCTTTATATAAATATAATGATGATATACTAGTAATCAGCATCTTAATTGACGTAACTGTGTGAAGGGATCCAGAGGGGAAGAAATAATTCATTGGAGGAGTTGCTTAATACATTTTTCAGATAATTTAGTTCATATAATTGGAATTTGGCTAGGGTTCTTCACCATTTTAATAAAGCAACATTACAGATAACTCAGCCATTTGTTTGTTCGCCAGATTGATTTGTCGCTACTGGCTAGTTCTGGTGGCTGGTGGGATATAACACACTGCCATATGCAATATCTTGATGTTGGTAATTGGTAACATCCTAAAAATAGACAGGGATTCGGTTTTGGAGTTGTTTTGAGGAACAACGCTGAAGAAATGAGCCCTTGGTTGTTCTAATATGGCAAGTTATTGGATGTCTGTCCCATTTTTGCTATACTCCAGAAACATGGTAATAATACTGGGCGTCGGATTGAGGCAGCTTCTTTTCCGTATGCATTGTAGACATGGGACATTGATATTTATTACCATACTCAGCAATGTTGGCAAAATCAAGAACTGAGATTTGGATTCATAGAACCAATTTATTGTTAAATTGGGCCCTTAAACACACATGTGGGTTCTTGATTGGCTTCAATATTCTGGAGTTCCATAATTTTTTTTCCAGGGTGAATGTGTGCTTTTTCCTATCGTTCCTATGTGATATTGCCAGGTAAAGTTGATCAAGTTCAGTGAAACTCACTTGCTTAATGAGTTTTTATAGCTCAGAAGTTGTTGGTGTTGATTATTCTCTGGCTCCATTAGAAATCAAGAAAAGTTGTAGGCCAAATTTTTTAGTGACAACTCCAATCATTCTTGCATCATGGAATTCAACATCTTAGCTTGTGTTGCTGTCCTGTAGTTTCTTGACCACTCCAGAAATCCGTTGAGGTCAGATGGTCTTATGTCCTGTTGTTTATTGCCCGCTTCACTAATTTAATTTAATGATTTAGTGTTTATTTTTTCATCATTATTAAGTTAAAATAGTAGTAAGCAAGTACTGGTTTTAACCTTATCGGCCTAAGGGCCTTAAGGATCTGTTGCATGATATTATATTCGGTAAATGAACCTGTTGTCCTGCCTATTTGTCTGTAGATTGCAGCAGGAGTTGGACTATAAAGCTTTAGAGTAATTTTTTTCCAGTAAAGAACGTCATTCCTATGTTAGCATATAATAATGATTCTGTGTTTCTGTTGCAATTTCATGTTTAGTTAATTATTATATTCCTTGAATCCTTTACCAGAAGACCGAAGATGGGGCTCAGAAAAAATGAAGTTGGGATATCTGCGTTCAAGGGAATCATGAACTCTTGGTATGGACAAAAACGGCATGAAAATAATGCACTCAACATTGTGATAAGGTTTGTTTCCTTGTATTTGTATAGTTTGAGAGTCATTTTAATATTTCTTTAGTTGGTAAAAAGCTGTGTGTTAAATATTGTCTTCATTTCATTAGTTTCTTGAATTCTCTGTGCCATTTATTTTTCTTCTACACCATTTACTTCCGTAGTTCTGTGGGTTTTTCTAATTCTTATGTTGGTTTATATTATGGCTTTGTATAGAAATTTTATTTTGTCTGCACGCATATAAGGATGTGTGCCACATATGCACCAAGCAAAATAAAGTTTATGAATTTCCAAAATAAAAAAATAAAAAGCCTCTTGTAATGGCTACATATAATCAACCCTTATTCAAGACCTATAGTTGCGGTTAAAACAACGTGCACTATCTAACTGGTACAATTAAACCAATAAAATGAATGTCAAAAACCAGTTATTATTAAGGTTCTAAAAGCATAAAGCGAACATGTGAAGTCAAAAGCGTAAAACATGGCTAACTAGCAAGATGAAACTTTTAAGTTTGGATGATGCCTAAACGAGTTTTTTAGAATACTAATTCAGAATGGCATTTGAAAGGAACCCTAAATCTTACAATTGAAATAGAAGAATCTATAAGCTGGAAAAGCTATGAATCTAGGTGCAGCACAGAAGAAAACGATATCTAGTAAAACCGGTGTAGCCCCGTTGGCGGCTGATGATTCCCGTAACCAGCCGTTGTTTGATCACTATACCACCCCAGATAATGCGAGCTTCCACTAGGATACCAAGGGTTTGCTTGACTCGAATACTCTTGCTGGTAGTTAGGCATATATCCATAAGTTCCGGCACCATAACATCCATCTCGACGGCAGCAAAGTTCTTGCCTTTCTTCCTTCTGCTGATCGCTACTTTCATTGTTCGACGCATTGTCCTGATCACTAGTCTCCTTTTTCTCTGGTTTTTCCTCGACTGTCGGTTGTGGCTCACCCGATACAAGTTCAGCTCTTTTGGATATTTTTTTGTAAATGAGTTTCACGACGCTGTCCAAATCTAATATCCCCGACAGCGATACAAGATTCTCCTCTGCTTTTATGGTGAAATACGACACCCCTAGTACAATTGTACAAACAAAAACAATAAATGGCATGCTCAGTATGCTCGACTAGGATTCACATGTATGATGATTTTGTGATTACCGGTTAGTTTTGACAATGCTTTCTCAAGTTTTCTAGGACATGATTTGCAGCAGTTGAGGTTAACTTTGAGTACGATCTTCTGCAGTAAACAATGGAATCAATGAGGACTTAATAAATCAAAAGAAAAAACCGAGAAATAGTTATATGTTACCTTATAAAGAGACTTGTTTTCCATTGAGGAAGAAAAGTGAATGTCAAAAAGACGAGGCAGCGACAAGGTTTGAATGGACTGAATTGGAGAGGGATTTATATTTTCTTAAATTTAAAAATGGAAGAGATTGCTCAAGGTATTTATACATGGTAATATAATATATCAATTAAAGTATACATGTTGTAATACAATCTTTTTAAGGAAACAACGCTCCGCTTTTATATATAAAGACAGAAAATCGCGTGTCGTCTCTCTCTTTTTTTACAACAACTTTACATGCTCCCTAACGGGAATCGACGTTGTCTCCTAATTCCTTATCTATATTATTACTCTAAATCAAAAGAAGTGTTCCTGTCCAAACTTTTTCCTTTTTTTTTAACTTTATTTTATTTTAGTTATTTATTATTATTTTTTAAACAGCTTCTAAAATCTTTCCCTTTTGTCGACGCTTTCCTTTTACGATTCATAACATTAATTTTTAGAAGATTCCTGATGTCATATAGTGAGTTTTTTCTTCTCTACCCATTTTTATAATTGCGTGTTGCCTTATGTGGCTTTTGCCATTTTCTTAATTTTCAATTTTCCTATATAAGATAAATGTGACATCAGCCTTTGCTTATTTTCCCAATTTTATTCATGTTTATCGCCTTCTCAATCTCTAATTATCGCAAAAGATTTGCAAACTTATACCATCCTTTTTGCATGGACTATACTTTGCTTGCCTCTCTTCTCATGGTAATTATATATATTTGGCTCTAATCGCAAAACTTAAAGAACTTTCTGCTCTGATTCTAACTCATGGCTTTGGGTTATTGAAAATGTTATCTTATTCTCTCTATAATGTAAATTAAAAATGTAATTTTGAAGCGTTGATAATTTGATTTTTTTTTTTTTGGTGGTGATCTTTGGGGTGACAATCTACATTGTTTTTTCCTTTTTTTTTTTTGGTAAAACCCATTTAATTTCAATAAAGAAGTTGACTAAATCATCAAAATTTTATTTTAATCGGCGAACACATATTGAGTTAGTTTGGAAAATACTGGATATATATAAACTCAATAGAAAATTTCTTCAATGCTGACTCGACCTCATGTTTGAGGATACCGTTAAGTGAGGTCACAGATGATATAATTTTATTTTAGGCTTTCATTATGAAGTCTAAGTTAAACTTTTTTGAACGAATAAGTAATAATGATGATTCTTGTGACATCAAATTGTCGGCCAAAAGTTTACAGATTTGTAAAATTGTTAAGCAAGATGTTTCTCTCTTTTTTTTTGGCAAACAAAGATGATCTCTTTTCAACTGTTCTAATAGTCAAAATATTTCGTTACTTAATCTGATATAGATTTAATTATTTAATATAGTTTTAATTTTTAGATACCATGTCTATGTATATTTTGCTGGTTACAAGAAAATATTATGTAATTTAGAATTTACTATTGAATATTGTTATTGAAATCATATTTAGCGTTACATGTGTTGCTTTTGTATTTTTGACTGATGTATAAAAGTTGCTCATTTTTACTTTAATTTTACAATTGTTATATTTTACACATTTTTCTATCCGTGCACTAGTAAAATTTATATAACAATAGGGGCATGTAACTATTTTTAGGGTAATTTGCAGCAAAGATCCCCAACCTTTGCATTCACTTGTCTGGACAAATAGGTCCTTAACCTTTACAAAATTTACATTTTTCATCTAAATGCATTTTACTAAATTGATAGGATGTTAGGCTACGTTTGGTAACTATTTAAATGTAATCATGTTATAATTGAAATTAAATTTGAAATTCATGTTACTTAAAAGCACAAAAAGTAACATGTATGTATAATGACAAAACAGTCAAGTGTAGCTTAATTTAAAATTTTGTCATTATACACATATGTCACTTTTCTTTGTATATATGTCATGTTATTTGTATTTTCACATGACATAAATTTTAAATTTAATTTCAATTATGATAATATTCCATTTAAAAGACTTAGAGGTGTTACGTTTGATTCTACCATGTGAGGGTTTGTCTACATTTTATTATAATTTATAGTCCTTTACATATGTGTTTGTATTATTGATTTCTTTGCGCTATGTTTCAGTCTATATCTATACGCAATTGTACTACTATAGTGCAGATTGTAATTATACTTCAAACAAATACACAAGACACATGGATGAAAGTACAAATTTGACAATGTTTGGAGACCTATTTGTCTAGATTTAAAGGTTGGGACAAAAGTGTAAATGAATACAAAGTTTAGAGACTATCAGCTTTTAGAAAATTTACGTGTATTTCATGGTTTCCTCAACAGTCAATAGTCTTTTTTTCCCACTTCATTTCTTCTGTTCATAATTTGGATTGGAATTCTTCAAAAAGGAGAAAAAAAGGGTAACTTACAGCTAGCGTCCCCAACCTTTCAACTTTGTTGAGATTACATCCCCTACCTTTAATTTTCATTCTAGAGGTCCTTAACCTTTCAAAATCATTGCACCTAAGGTTACTAGGACGGAAACGGTCTATTCTACCGTTAATTCTAGGGGTATTTTCGTAAAAGACAAAAAAATAATTATTTTAATGTTTAAAAAAAAAGAAACTCTTATTAAAAAAAAGAGGCCTTTGCTGCCGGAAATGGAAGCGCCTAACTCCCTCTTTTTTGGCCTGAAATAACAGCCAAGGCAGCCATTGGACTGCCCCCACTTTTTTGGCCTCAAATGGCCGCTATCTTGGCTGCCATTTCAAGCCAAAAAAGAGGGTGAATCTCCTCCCTTTGTTGCGGAAAAGGCCGGCAGCAACTTTGGCTGCCATTTCAGGTCCAATGGCCGTTGAAAATGGCAGCCAAATCTCTTTTTTATTTTTTTAAGAGTTTTTTTTGAAAACATTAAAATAATTATTTTTTTGTATTTTACAAAAATACCTCAAAAATTAACAATAGAATAGACGGTTTCTGTCTAAGGGGCCTTAGGTGTAATTATTTTGAAAGGTTGAGGACCTTTAGAATGAAAATTAAACATTGGGGATGTAATCTCAACAAAGTTGAAAGGTTGGGGGCGCTAGTTGTAAATTACTCAAAAAATGGATTGGAATTTGGAAAGAAGTAATGCAACGTTCAGGAATGAAGCTTAGAGGTGTTGAAATGGGTCAAACAATCTAAGTTCAATCTTGCAAAATTGGACGAAAGAACTTGGCTAAGTCTGTATTGGTCTAAAGAAAATGCTGTTTGTAGGAGGCTTTTACAAAATCTTTTACAAAATAGAGTGATTTTACTATCTAATCTCGTATATATTGTGCCATTGGAGAAAAAAAAAATCTAATATAAGATGATAAATTTACTCTATGTTATAAAAGATTGGGTAATTATATTACCACCACAATATTTAATTACCATACCACATTTATTTATTACTAAAGAAGATATCAATTAAACGACATAAATGGCCACTATATTTTACATTCGTGTATTTATTCCTTCACTCTCTTTATTTGGTACACCACAAATGAATGCTACGCATAGAAACTTAATGGGGAGTTATATTCCCACCACACAAATTGTTCATTGCACCACATTTTTTTACATTACTAAATTGACCATAATTAAATTTACTTAAATAACCCCACTTTTAATTCATCAAAAGAATTAATCTTTTATACAGATGAGATGAGACTACTGAGATCTGCAAACTCTCATGTCATCGACGCTTTCAATTATCCTCGCATATTATCAATTATGTGCGCCCTCTTCCTTCTCCTCGCTTGTTATTAATCTTTGAATGCTTCAGTTTATTAGAAAAATTGGGATTAATTGCGTAGTAAATTCATAGTAAATAACTTTTCCCTCTATGTGGGTGAAAGGCAAATGCCAATCCCATGCTAGTCTCCCCTCGATTGTGCAGAATTATGATTATGCACCATTTTGCGAATAAACACATGCTTCGGTAGTGTTTCGTCCTTGTAGACAACATTAATGTAAGGTTTTTTTTTTTGATTAATTCGATAGTTATTCAAAGGGTCGTCGCCGGAGTCGGGATAGACATTCAAGGCGAAGGAGTAGGAGCTGGGAGGACTATGAGTCGAGGTGTAAACACCAGTCTAGGAGTAGGAGGAGAAGGAGGTCAAGGAGTGCGTCGCCGGATGACTGGAAGTCAGACAAGTACAAAAAGCAACGGGAGAAGATGAATGGAGTTGGGTGGAGGCAGAGTTGATTACACTAAATTGATTAAGGGTGATTTTGTCAATTAGCTGTGGTGTAATGATAAAATTTATTTTTTAAGTGTGGTGTATTTAAAATGTGGTGTGAGATGAAAATAATGTGGTGGGAATATAATTCCCCAAACTTAATGTAATATATTCGACTCGTAGTTTAGGTATGAAAGAGATTGGCACTAAACTAAAATTAATCCTTCGTATATTCATTTATTCTTAGCCGATTTCTTCAATTATTATGTATCAGCAATTATTATATATCATCTACACTGTAGAACAAATTGAGAGATTTCAAATATCATCCCCTCTCCTGTTCAAAATTTTAGTTTTTCAATGTTACATTTTTTTGCATTCATTTCTATTTTTGTTTCCTTCTCTGCAAAATGAACTGACTGATTACAGAGTTGGAAATTCTGATTCAATCCGTTTTCAGATATCAACTTCCTAATATATGAAGAATTAAGAATACGATGACCATGTGTGGTGTATTACTGCCATGATTTGATGATTCAATCAAAGAAGAACATGAAATAGTTCTAGTGTTCCATTATTTCCAAAGGAAATTCATCAAATAGAAATAACACCAATTAATTATTTTGAGGGACTAGCAATTCCTGACTTGATCTTCTGAATGGTAGGAATATCAGTCTTGAATGCTTTAGCAAGTATTTCATCATCAATCTCAGTGCCAAACACAGAATTAGGCACCGAAACCGTGCCCGCATTCGCGCTCCCAAACGCGGAAATCGCGATCGCTGGATTCTTATGGTTTCGGTTATACTGATAATGAACAAGTCTCTTAGGAAACACAAATATGTCCCCTGTTTGGAGCTGTTGAGTGTACAGAACATTCTTAGTATCAACAAAAGCCACTTCCAAAGTGCCCGACACTGCGACAAGAAGCTCGGTGGCTCGAGGGTGAGTGTGCGGCGGATTGATGCCCCCGGGGGGAATTTGAGAACTGCCATAGACACACTTTGTCCGTCTAGAGCCGGAAATTCAACCAAACTCGCCTTTGTCACCTCTAGAGTTCCTGATACTGGATCTGGCAGGTTTCTAAATCCTGTGAAGGTGAAGAAAGTTTCATTGACGGGCAAGGACTTTACCGGTGTGATGAAGTCCGAGAGGATGTCGGGATCACTGGCTATTCTTGTGATGAATCCAAAAACTAACAGCAGAGGCAGAAAGGATTGAACAAAATACAATGTTTTAGCCATTTCTGATAAGTACTGGACTGGTGAATTCTTATTTTCTGCTAAATGCAAGTTCTGTTATAGGCAGTTTTTGTTTGACATAACTAAATTTGTCCAAATATAAGGAGCAAATGCTGTTACTTCTTTTTGAGCTGGCGTAGGAATTCACATTGTACTGCTAATTATGTCTTGACCTGTTAATCAACCTCCTAAATATCGAGAATTTAGCTTATGCCGATTCTTGGCACGCAGCTTAATTTTCTGGCTGGAAATTTGTAGATAACATTAAAGAAAAGTATCAAATGCCGTTCACTTATTTTGATAATAAAAATTAACAAGAACCTAATTATCACTTGACGAATGTTTAGCACTTTTACATTGTTTTTCTTTAGGATCAGTGATGATAGTCTTGAAAGAATGTCTTAATGTACTAGACAATCGATGTTTTGAAAGTGATCTTGGACAGAATTCGTCTCTGGAAGTTCACTTGTTACAAATGTGAAGCTTGTATTTCATGTAGTTAAACAAGATTGTTGAGATTAGCCTCTATAGGTTTCTTCACCAGATGAGCTGTGGTTTAGGCAGCGTTAAGTATGGCATATTCTACGGTTTTGGATTTAATGCTCGTCTTTTACGAAGCAAGAACATAATTGTTTACGAACATAAGACGGGCTATATGCTTTATTCAAGACCTCTCTGCATGTAAAGTGTTATCGACTTTGGTCTCTAATCGACAAGTCAACGTCAATTTGCCTTGTAATTGTCTTCTGAATTGTATTTTGAACAGATGTGATTTGTTTACTTAAGTTACTTGTCTATAAATAGTCTCCCAGTACACTGTAAAAACAGCAAAGTAGAAGCACCAAATTCTCATATACAACACAAAATGGCCCTTATGCCTTCCTTTTCACTTTTCCTGGCAGCTTTCGCACTTTTCACTTCTCACTTAGCCATGGCTGGGGATCCAGACATTCTGACAGATTTCATTCCTCCGGCAGACCTGACCATACCGCTGGACGCTAATTTCTTCACCTACACTGGGTGGCGTGCCGCCATGGACCCAACCGTGCCACCAGCCTTCGAAGTCTTCAAAGCAAGCATGGCAGAATTCCCAGCTCTAAATGGACAAAGTGTATCATTTGCTCTCCTCAAGATCGGAAGAGCCTCCTGGCACTGTCAACCCACCCCACACCCATCCCCGGGCTACCGAGCTTCTTTTCCTCGTCGAAGGCTCTCTCGAAGTGGGATTTGTCAACACAACAAACAAACTCTTTAATCAAACACTTCAAGGAGGTGACATTTTCATCTTCCCTAAAGGGCTGATGCATTTTCAGTACAACAGAGATGATAAAAATCAGGCCATTGCACTTTCCGCGTTCGGCAGTGCAAGCGCCGGAACAGTTTCGATTCCGAGTGCTGTTTTTAACACAAGTATTTATGATCCAATCTTGGCCGCCTCTTTCAAGACTGATATTGTCACAATCAGAAGACTCAAAGATGGACTTTCCCATTAGGGGAAAACCCAGAAAGAATCTGATGAATTCCACTTCATATCATTTTCCATTTCATGTCAAAATCTTAGGGAATAACTGAAATGTTACTTAAGATCCAAAGGAATCAAGATTGATCTTGTTTTGGAAAATCCATTGGCAATAATTGAATCCTAATGCGATTTTTTTTTTATTTTTCTTTGTTTTTCCCTGTATAGTAGTAGTCAATTAAAAATCAAAAATCATGTGGTCTGACGACATTTGATTGGCTTTCCCACATCAAGTTCAATTCCCCTCCCCTAATGGTCAAAAAAAAAAAAAAGTAAGAAAAGGAAACCAGCCCAAGTTCCTCTAAAAAGATACTGAACCAAAGATCCGTTTCCCCATAGAAGGGAACATTTCTTTCACTTCACAGATATGCAAAACGGGAGACCAACACTAATTTGAGTGAAGTTGATCAAGCACTAAGTGTCTAGTGCTATTACATCACCAGACAAGTGATGTAACATAATACCAAATGTTGATATAATTTGTAGAGTGGTGAGATAGATGCTCACACATAAGTGACTGGTATTATACCACATCACCGTCTCGTGCCGTTACGGCACCAGACATCTAGTGCTTGAAACCCGGGCAAGCTCCTTTCACAGTGGAGCAAACAGGAAGAAAGAAAACACCAAGAAATACAGACCTAAGAGATCAGAAATATTTAGTAAGACTAGATATTCTAATTTCATCAAGTATATCTTCAAACTTCAACTGTACTCAACTACCTTAATATTTACATCTGAAATTTTTCTATGGAACCTTCTAAAGGGAATCACCACCCCCACACCCCAAAATAAGAGAGAAAAAGTATTATCCACACTGATCTCTCTAAAACATGCTACCTAAAACATCTGATTAACGGTCAGCTTCAAAAAATATTACTTTACATGAGCTGCTATTTCAGTAACCATTCTGTGTGCTGACTATTTGGTTTGTAATTCTTCATCTTGGCATGGGAAAGTTGAAATTTTGAAATCCTCCTTGATCGGGAAGATGAGAAGGTGGCGGCACTGTTGGGCTGTCCACAGCAGTTGTAATGTCATGGATGCTCGATCTTTTCCTCTCCTTTTTTACTGCTGTCTGTCGAAGATAATATTTCTGCGCATGACTGGCTACTTGTGTTGGTGTCCTCGTAATCACTACATTTCTTGAAATGCTTCTCCAGTCACCTTTGCCGTATCGGTCTAGTCCAATTAAAAACAATCTACAAACAGAGGAAAATGACAATATAAAGATATTATTACACCTTGACTAAAGTACCAACTGATTAATCTCATTATTATTATTATTATTATTCAGAATTGAAAATGTCAAAAAACTTTTCTAAGTTAAAAGTAAGCATCATATGATATGGGGAGTGGAAATAAATTCTCATATGTTGACTTTGTCTTTATGAAATTTAAAAACCACAGGCAATTATAGGAAGCAACATCCTATATAATTCAATTACATCAGCACTAAACTGACAGCTGGCTTTATCCGTACGGTAGGCATTCCTCCTCAAAATAAATAATTTCACCTTGTGATATGAATATTAACATCATAATTTTCAAACAAAAAAGATGGTCAAGTAGCATCGGTTTTATCATTCAAACGAGAATTGAGTACATACAATCCAAAACCCTTCTCATTCTAATGAAAACTTCTCATCTCAAAGCTCAAGCTCTTAGGAGATGACACAATTAATTATTAGAACACTCATCGCACAGGTTGGATTCACCCCCAAGGAATAACGGGCGCATTTCAGATAACACATGGCACCTGCTTATATAAGAAAATTATGTCAATACAGACGGGACAAATTTATTCATTTAGATATCTTCAGCAGCTAAAAAACCCTTCAGCTGCCAGATACATGTCAATGGGAATCGAGTAACGGTGCCCTAAATGACACTCGGCAAAGTGTAGATTACCTCTTTAAAATATCTTGAAACAGTTTCTGTTTCTTATTAGCATTTTCGATGCAAGTAAAGCCTCTTCATTTTCAAATTCTGTGAAATTTTATCCTCTACTTCCTAAAAAAAGTATTAACCACTTAAGATTTCATTCTACAGAAGCCAAAGAAGGATTATAACTAATAATGGGGACCAAATGTGCCCTAATCTTCTTCATTAACATATCTATTCCCTATCCCCTTTTCTTTTTCCATCCATTTGCTCCTCAATAATACAGGGCAACAAACAGAAAGAGAAGGAAACATTCCACTGACTTTCATAATCAGATTGAAACGGAAAAACAGAGGTTATACATTTGAAAAACATAAAAATGGCAAAAATTGATACATTTCCCACTGAATAGTGAGCTCCATAAACTATAAATATATATTCAAGAATTGTATCAATTTGATTTTAGAAAAACAAATTCGGATAGCAAAACCCCAAATATCCGGTTTCAAGTCAAGAAATACCCACCAAAACCTAAAAATGAATTCAAGTAAAAGAAACGATAAAAACAAGACTCCAATCATTTCTATAGAATTTTACTTTTCTTCCAAAACCCAAAAAGACCATCACCATTGAAGAAAAGAACATTTTATCATATATGAATCCATTTCAGCAAGTATAGATTAACATGCCTGTGTTCTTCTTCTGTCCAAGGAGTGCCCTTTTTCCTTTCAGAGTCGCTCTTCGTCCTATTTCCGAAGGAGATCTGACCACGGTTCCACCCAAACGAGTCAGAGTCATCACCATAACTCGGAAGCTCAACGCGACCAGAATCTATCTGGTAGAGGTCATGCAGAAGCGCCTCGTAATGGGCCCTTACATCCTCCGGCGTCTTTCCCGGCAGACGATCGGCGATTTTACACCACCTGTTCTCCTCCAACTCGTCGGCGAAGTCCACCAAAACCTTCTCGAAAATCTTGTCCTCCTGCCGACTCCAAACCGCCGCCACCGGCACCGTCACATCGGTATTCCCCGACAGCATCCATTGATTACCACTGTTATTATACATCATTAAACACCTTATCCAAACAGAATTCAAACTTAATTCAACCGGGTTCCTCTTTTCCTTTACGGGTTTTGTGAATGAAGAGTTTTTCAGGGGCTTTGGGGGGAGAAAATTGCGGTGGCGTGTATATATACAGATATGAGAGAGAAGTGGTTTTAGTAGAGAGAGAAATGCGAAAGAGAAACAGGGCACGTTTTTACTTCAATTGGTGGGACTGTAAAGAAACCAACTTCATTTTGACTTCTTTTTATGCAGAAAAATACTACAGATGATAAAAATGAGCGGTGCAGATGTGTGTATTACAAATTTAAGGTAATTGGATTCTATGAAATTTAATACGTATATATGATTGATTTAAGGAATTTTATCCAGAAACAAAAGTAAAATGTTGAACGGAGACAACATTAAGGCAAGTTTGGATTAACTTATAGTTTGAGGAAATACGTGCGAAATAAGAAAATGATCCAACGTCAATAGTTGGTATTTTATGTCGTTAACCGTTGGCCTTACTTATAAATAAATCAATAAGATACAAGTAAGTAACTTTCCTGATTAGTTCATGTCAATTGCTAGTCAATAGGCCTGTATCCATGTTAGCAGTTGGTACTTTATAGCGTTAGACTGAATTGATGGTTGTCAAGTATGGATGGATGAACTTTCATGTAAATTCTTTTAAATATTCAATGTCTCCACTGTAAAAATAAGGTATTCCAAACATTTTGTAAGCAAACTTAATTGACTTTCTATTATTTGGTTTAAAAAACAAAAATTCTAGAGGCATATGAAAATAGAATATGAATATGTGACATTGTATATGTGACACACTTGTATTGGATGTTGAAAAAGTGGTCATTTAATTATCACTCAATGAATGTGAAGCACGTGAGAATGTTGCCTATCACTTTTACACGTCTCCTTATAATTGCTGTTTAGAAAAAATATGAGATATATATATATATATATATATAAAAGATTTGCCAATAGATTTAATGTCTACTCAATTTCAACTATGAATTTCATAGAGTCCATATATTTACCACTTGCGGACATGATATATTAATAGATTCTCTAATATTTAAAGTATAAGAACAAATTCTTAAACACTCTAAACAAATTATAGAGAGAGAGATGAAAAAATTAATGAAATTTTTATATTACCTCCTCAATTAATGCATCAATACATTTGCTTACCATATAATATAATAATATAATTATAATAATAACGAGGATCAAATATTAAAATTGATCACATGTAATCCCGCCAGATGCAAACTTAGCCGATGATAATTAGACAATTCATATGTGAGTTTTCTCATATATGAACTGTCCAATTATCACCTCTCAAGTATATGTCTTGCGGGATAATCCCACCAGACGTTTAACGAGTGTTCAAAACTGGATCAAACACAATGAGTTATAATCAAATTTTGTAGTAACATAATTAGAATATTTGCAAAACTTGCCAAAAAATTGGTTAAATAAAGTTTACATTTTCATTATCTATTTATTATCAAAGCCTTACAACTCATGCCTCGCGCAAATAACCGTGCTTTCAAGACATGCTATAAACATTTTTCATACATTGTGATTTTTAGAATAAGTAATATACAACACGTGTTTTGCACTTATCTGTAACTTATAATTTAGAAACTAATAATATTTATCTATACCTGGTGAAAATTGTTTTATTTCTATAGCTATTAATTGGAAACTAGAAAGTTACTAATTATATAATTTTAACCATTGATGAAAAATAATAAGAAAATATGAAAAGGTGAAAAAAAAAATGTGTAGTAACTTGACATTATATAATCTTTTAACAAAACCATATTCATAATTAAAAATGTGAACAGTCAATAAAAACTTCTGTTCAAGAGCGCAACGAAACTGTAAATTGTCAAATGAAATTCCGTCTATGAAGTGAGTTGATTAATGGACAATATCATCGTGGTAAATATTGTAATGTTAAAAGAATCATTGCTGCAGGCAAACCGTTTAGTAGGAGAAATCATAAGCATTTATATCGTAAAATCAATTTTATTATTGTGATAAAGATTGTAATGTTTGATGAATCATTAGGGCAAAAAATGAAACAGAATTAATACTAAAATGGGGTTTAATGTTTTGATTTAATTAATGAATAAATTTCGTTCAATTCAATTTAATTAAAATATTCATAATCAATGAATAAAGGCAAATGAAAAATTAGAGCAAGGTTCATTACATTCATTCAAAATAGCTAATGGCTCTCATAATTGATATTCAATGGGGGACATTTTTGGCAAACTCAAAAATATATAGGGTAAAATGGGATAACAGATGTTTTACATTCATCTTTTCTTTTATACGTTTTAATGAATTTAATTTAATTAATGAATAAATTTCATTCAATTCAATTTAATCATAATGTTAATATTCAATGATCAAAGACAAATGAGAAATTAGAACACTACTCATTACATTCATCCAAATAGTTAATATGATATAATAAGATATTTAATGAGGACATTTTTGACAAATTAAAAAAGATATCGGGGTAAAATAGGAAAATGAACGTTTCACAATCATCCCCCTATTTTTATATAGCAGTGATAGTGGTATATTAAAAAGTAAAAACATTACCAACTGATATGGAATATCAATTTTGGCGATCGAGTTTTTTTTGTGAAAGTAGTTGTTATTTTGACATAATAATCCCTTCAGTAGAAATACTTCAATATTGTTAATGTAATTTACCGCATGTAGGATAATGTAATTTACAGCATGTATTCTCTTTTGTTCAAATAGCATAACTCTTATTATTGAAGCCTTACTTTGGCTTCTTGAAAAAATCATATGTAGTTTTAAGTGTTTGGAAAATTCTCAAAAATGTGATTATAGAAAACGTTGCTTTATCTAATAGTAATATTTGAGAAGCAACACAAGAGTAGCCAGCTTTAGAGGTGTTCATGGTTCAGTTTAGACGGTGTATAATAAATTTTCAATCCAAACCACTTAAAGCAGTTTGGAAATCTTTCAATTCAACCCACTCCATTTAAATTTTCAATTCAATCCAGTCCAATCTATTTATTTTTTCTGTTTGGATTGGTTTAAAACCACGATTACAAACCAAAAATAAAAAAGTTAAATTGAATTCAAATGTTTTGAATCCACAGTTTGGTTCGAAAAAGCTAAACAAAAATATTAGAGTGTGTTTGATTACATGTAAGAAATTTATTACTAAATAAAATATTTTTATGTCAATTGAATTACATGTAATTAAATTCTATAGAAAATGAATTGCAGCGTGTTTGGTTAGAAGTGAAATTTCCGAGAAAAAATATGAATTATTTAGAAAACAAAAAACTTACACTGTCATAGGAAAATATTTTTCTTGTTTTCAAGAAAAATGTGGTTACGTAACCAAAAGATAAAAAATAAGTGAATCAAATTAACACCACAAAAGTAGAAATTTATGTGGGAAACCTCATTTTCCATGGAAAATTCTTATCAATCAAACATACTCTCAGGTACTGTTTGATTATAGGCATGGAAAATGCATATAAAGAAAATGAATTCTAAGCAATTGAATTCCCTAGAATTAATTTTCTTGGGAAATGTCAATTACACATGTTTGATTAACTAAATTTTCCAGCTAGAAATAATAGTTATTTTTAATCTTTTGGTGTTTGATAGCTATTATTTTCCATGGAAACGATCTTTTTTTTTCTCCAAATTTTGTTATTTTCTTTTTGATCAATTATTTGATATTCATTATCTTTTCTCACATGAATTGTTAAGCTTGCTTTCGAAATTGTACCTTTTTTCAATGCCTTGGCCTTAGGATGATTGATCTACCCAAACTTGTCATTCCGTCTTATTGGATTTCCTCTCAAGTGGTAATATATAATTAACTTTCTGAGTGTACTAAAATTTGAACCTTATTGATATTGCGAGAGTTTTTCATTAGCTTGCATGTGATATTATTGGTGCACATGAAATAAAGAAGATAAAATAAATTTATAGACTCAAACGACGATGTATAATTAGAAATTATAAAATACCCATACTGTCTTATAATTGTTAACATTAGCAAGAAATGGTTTGTAACGTAAATCCAAGAAAAAAAATAATAAAAGGAGAAATTCTATAATACCATCGGAAAAATTTACAACTTAATAGATAGCTAACATACTAGATACAAGCTGCTAATTAAATCAAATGGCAAAGACATCCTAAACTTGTGGAGGTGGTGTGCGACCGAGCTTCTTATATACTAACTCACACATGAATTCTTCGTCAGTCAAGTGCATGAACACTTTAGTCAAACTTTCATCTGCTTGATACATTAATTAATAGAGGATAAAGTAGACAAACCTTGATCAAAGTTGAAGACATGTCGTTGAACCCAGGGAGAAGAATTCTTGAATGAAATTGATTGCAAACATATGTAGGGCTTGCCAATGATACGTTTTTTTTTTCTTTTTTCCTTTGCAAACCAAATTTTTTTTTCTTTCTTTCTTTTTTTGTTACTTTTTTTTTTTACATTTGTAATGCAATTTATTTATGTTTTTAAATTAAAAAGCCTAATATTAGGAAATACATGGAATTCCAACCTGAAAAACAAACAACCTAGACTCCCTCAAGGAAAATGTTTTCTTGTTTTCAAGGAAAATATGATCACGTGACCAAAAATAGAAAAACGTTTTCCAAGAAAAAAAACCAATCAAACATTGCTAAAGTAGAAATTTAGGTGGAAAATCGACATTTTCCAAGGAAAATTCTTGCAATCAAACGCACCATTAGTCTAAAATTAAACATTGAAATATAAACATTGGCATCATCGCGAATAAAAAACATATTAATAAATAATCAAATACCAAAAAATATTTAAAAAAATAAGATATCAAATCGTTGCACGTTGTTGCGCACAATATAAATTAATTTTGTTTAATTTTTAAATTGCGTCAGTATACTTTTTATTTATATTCTAAATTTTTGAAATTTTGGTTAGCATATTGAAGTTGATTAAAAAAAATGCGTAATAAAATTGTACTTAAATTATTTTTGTTTTCTTAACGTAAACTAAAAATTAAGAGCGATTATATTATCACTAAAAAATTTTATATTCTCACCACATTTTAACGCCACCACATTTAATAATGCAAATTAATAGTGAATTTACACTATAACCATTATTATAAAATAAAATACAACAAAACAAAAATTAAAAAGAGGACAAGAATGTAGTGCACAATTCCTCTCCGATACTTCTTTCATATCAAACCAAAAGTATGACAGCCATGTTCACAAACTTCAAGTTCTCGCCGGAAAATCCCAAGAGCGGAGTGTTTCGGGGCGAAAGGTGTTTCATCTATCGGTGAAGATTAAGCATATAAAACATCAGCGGCTTTTTCAGTCCAATATGGTGTCGTTGGCTGAGTGGCTCGCTTAAAAAATCGGCTTGGGAGGATCCTCCGACGAGTCATGGATTCGCAATCCTTTAATTGTTGTCTTATTATGGGTTTTGTTGTCAGTTTTATACAGCTCGGATTCCAGATTTTTTCTTCAAAAGAGCATTTTAAATTCATTTTCTGGGGTCAATGTGTATGTTACTATTCTTCCCTAGAGTGATTTGTTTGTATTTGATGTGCAGTTTCTAGTTTATTTATCAATTGATTGCAAAGTAAAATATCCAATATTGATGAAAATCGTTACATACCTATGGGCATATGGTTGCGCACAAATGTGTGTGTATATATATATATATATATTCACTTGGTGTGCGTATTTGCAGTCATATAGGACATTGGATTCCATAATAATGACATATATACGAATGTTGTAAAATTATTGCTAATCTTGATAACCTTGTTTATTTATTTATTTTTAAGATTTGTTTCTATTTATGTTAATTAAAGTTGAAAGGTATTATAGTTTATTTTAGTAAAAAAAAAAAAGATAGTTACAGCCAAAAAAATGAGAGTTGAAGGCAAGAATGTCAATTTCTAAAGGATTGGGATGAAATGCACAGAAACATGAAAGGTTGGGGTGGATAGCGCTAATTAGCCTTTCATTAAATTTTATAAATTTTAAAATGGATTTTACTGAATTTCATTAAGCAATGGATTGTATTTAAGTTAAAAAATATATATGCACCTACGGGTGCGTAAACGGTTAGGTTTGGGCAGTTTTTTTTTATCAAATTTCAAACAAAACCATTTAAAGTGGTTTGAAGTTTTCCCAAACTAAACCAAACCATTTGATTTCATAAACCAAACCAAACCATATTTTTACGGTTTGGTGCAGTTTCAAACCACAGTTTGCGAATGGAAAAAATTAGTACGTTACAAATGAGTTAAGAAATTACTATTCGTCTAAGATTTTTGAATTAGACCATAAGGATTAATTGTAATCATATTATGTGGCACTATACAACAAGACAAAATATGAATTAATGCAAAAAATTATACCTTATATCATTTTACTTTTAATCATAAATGTAAAAGTAATGTTGGTACGCAATTAGTAAAAGTGACATGTATATTTACGATAAAAAAAGGAAAAAGATGGTACTATTACAAGAAAATAGGATGGTAATTAAACAATAAAAAAGTTATGAAGAAACCAACTAAATCATCCTTACTTTGTACTTCTAATGAATATCGTCTTTCAACTCGCTACATACAAATAGATGGAATATTAAATTGATAAGGGTAACATGAAGGTGAGAAGATTTTAAGTCTGAAACTTTGTAAGAGAACAGGGGAATTGTAATTGGTTGCTTCAATGTGGAAATGAAATATGTTTAGTAACACTAGGTTTATTGTAAGAAGTTGAATAGGTGATCATACATGGACTAAAGAGTAAAGACAAGTTATGTCATTACCTTTTTTTTTTTTTTTTAAAAATTTGGCGGGTTGACAGTTTGAAACAGTTTGGAAAAGTTAAAACCTAAACCAAATCATTTCAAAGTGGTTCGGTTTGGGACAAAACCAAATCGTTGACGGGTCCACGCGTACCCAAACCAATGGTTTTGAAATTACGGTTTCGATTTGATTCTGCGGTTTGGCGGTTTAGATTTACAGTCCTAACTCACCGAACTCTTATCAAATTGAAGCTTCCTTATTATACGCCCATGAATTTTATGGAATTCCTTTTTTTTTTTTTCTTTAGTTTTTTTTAAATTAAATTAAAACCACTTTTTAGATTAGAGGAATATTCTGAAACGCACAGAATATCAAAAACATCCTCAACGCTTATGAGTTATAACAAAGGCATTTGCAGCTTTTATGTTTTAAAATTTACACTTAAACTCATAATTTCTAATGTTTAGGCATCATACCGGCACGCGACAGGATGGCATTGATGTTTTCTAGTGTAACAAATCGGACTTTAAACTCAGAACCCATTATGTTTCATTAGTCGGATTGGGATGACACTCTTTGCCTTGCCCTCATTTCTATTTTTTTCGAAGATATTGAAAAAAAAAATCTTTGAAAAAAATGAGCAATAAAGATTTATGTACTATATATTGGTCCCATATGATATGTATATAGTTTGATCAAATTTGATTTCAAAATATAATTAATTACTTTCTTATTTTGTCAATTTTTTACATATCAAATCAAATACGATTATATAGTAGTATTATATCAAAAGTTAAAATTTTATTGCTTCAAAAAAAAATTGAAGTTAAAATTTTAGGTTAGCATCGATAAAATGTATTGGAGCATATGGATGAATAAATGAAGCTTGAGTTTTCTTGTGACGCAATCAATTCCAAAAGTCATGTCAAACTTCACTTTAATACCAAGCTCAGTTGAACGTGGTAATAATAATAGTATGTCACAGCCACCAAATCTCCAAAGTCCAAACCTATTTATTAGTATTAATGCTGAAGTGCGGTACAAATTTTCTAGTCCAATTTGTACATTTTGACCCAACCAAACATTGTCAGCAATTATTTATTTTGATTCTTTGAATAAATTTATTACAAAAACAATAATTCTTATTACACAGATAATAATAGTTTTTATAATTTGGTGGTGTCTCGGTTGGTTATAGGAAATTATAGTTAGATAAAATGAGAGAATGAAATTTAACAAGTCTTTAGAAAATGTGCGGTTGTGATTGAAATAACGAGGAAATCAAAATGAGAATCAAATATTGTTTTAAGTTTGTCAATAATTGCATAGTTATTTCAAATATATTTTTGTAAGGACATCTTGATACACATTCGTGAACATAATTGATCTTCCTGCTCCCTCTTAGTGCTACCACATGCAGCATAGAGCCGAGGCATGTTTGTAATCACCATCACTAGTTACTAATATTTATATATATATATATATATATATACATATATATTATAAGTGGGGATGATGAAAAATCTTTTGATTTTCTATATATATATATATATATTATAAGTGGGGTTGATGAAAAATCTTTTGATTTTCTATTTTGTCGTTACATTCTTTTTATAATTTTTTATTTGCCCTTAACATATCAATTTATTAAGGAACATATTTTTATATCATTGTAATGACGTTAGAAAATATTGCAATATATGTCATATACTCATATTGAAGGGTCTCAATTTGAACTTTAATAAGAACCAATATTCAAGAATGCATGGTTCCTCGAAAGTCTCGAAACTAATAAATAAATATAAAAGTTTTCATTTTATTTTTTATATTTTTCACCAGTAACCTAGTCTTTCATATTCCATTCAATTGAGAGTAAATCATATTTATAACATCTTAATTCACTTCGATGTAGTCCATCAGAATTTATTTAATTCAATGGTTTTTTCTTTTCGTAATTACTATTACATTTTAATTTCAATCACTTTTTTCCATATATAGAGATAATAATTCTCGTTTTTATTTATTATTTATTTTATTCAACATATCTAATTTAATAATACTAAACACGTACTATTTAATATTTAATTGAAATTAAATCATGTACAAAACACAGACTACCAACTGTAACCATACCTGTTAAACCTTTGATAAATTAATCTCTACCAAATAATCGAACCCCTTTTAAAGCATGTTGTGTTGGACCATGAACTTTTTATCCATTCAAGGAATAGTTAATTTTAGTAGGGTTGGTAGTAATTGAATGGATAATATATCTTTTGGAAGAATCCTTCAACTCTACTAACCACACAAAATCAAGGTCGGCCAAAGTTTTTAACTTTTCAATTAAGATTCCTACCATATCCATTCTCCAAATGCCTACTTTGGAACCTTGTGCTAATTACACATTTAATATATCATGTACGTGTATCATTAAAAAAAAACATTTTAATTCAAGATCAACGCTAAGAAAAGTTCAAAATCAAACAATCTCGAGTTCTCTTGTTATGACTGAATAAAAAGCCATGGATAGTTTATTTGATGAATATACAAACTCATCCTGAACTTTCTTTTTGACGAAGGACCTCAACATAAACTTGGAGAAGGATTTATCAAAAGGTATGCTAATACGTGACAAAAAACTACTAAGAAGCATTTAATTAGAAAATACGGCCTATATTTTTATGTTTAAGAGATATAAATAAGTGAAATTCTTACGGAGCACAATTTTATTGAGTGATAAAAAATTACGTACTTTTCCATCATTTATTAAATTTGTGCTCTATTTGTAATGTCACTTACTCAAGTTTGATATCTTTTTGAGTTTTTTTTCTTTTTTAATATAGAAATTGACATATGCACTAATTAATTAGAATTGGAATTGCTAATAAATAAAAATAAAAATGATTCCCCCATTAATTTTATTTTCTAACAAAACGTGTCGTAGACTCGTAAAAATTGTAATGTAAAAATTGGACGGATGTCGGCAGCCGCCTACGACATGTGGAATTGTCGTTTTGTGGATTATGGCAGTTTGACGCGTTTAGCTGTCACTTTAATTAAAGGGACATTGACCAATCTCCTTCCTCTCGAAGCTACCTGGAAATTTAATGACTCTACGTGGCGCTCTAAGGACTTACCATGTGTACTGTAACGGAAACGACAAAACTTTTGGATAAGACGGTTTTTGCCACGTAAGATTGTTTTGGATAATATTGAAATATGTTTGCCCTTTAGTGGTTTCGCTTGTTCAAAATGAGCCGTTATTAGTACAACTTTCGTTTTCATGTTTATCTCTATTTAATTAACAAATTTTATTTTATATTTACCTCTATTTAATTAATAAATTTTATTTTTGTGGGAAAATATTCTACTAATTTCAATTCTTATAATTTAAGATCATATACAGTGTATATAACCATCTAAAAAAGAGATCGGAAGATTTATATTACACTTTTTACTAAACACATCACATACAAATTATATTCAGTATCCTTCATCTTTTTAAAATTTTAAATTAAGCCATTAACTTTTTCTTTGTCATATTTTTCTTAATCTTTTATCTATTATCATATTTCGTATCTAATAATGATTTCCATCCAAATTTTAGTGTAAAAAGCACTTAAATCTTTTGAATAAGAAAAAAAT
>CAVNYN010273438.1:0-28002 GCA_963692815.1 Nyctanthes arbor-tristis
AAAAAAAAAAAAGAAGAAAAAAGAAAACCCATGAAAAAAAATAAAAAGAAGAAAGGCATCGGAAGCTAGGATTTGCCTCCGTTGAAAGAGATATCGACAACGGATATTGCATGCGTTTCCAAATTACCTACTTTTTCATTGAACTCATCGAGCACACTAAAGCCGTTTCCAAATTCTTCCCTATCGGCAGCCTTTAGTGAGGAATTATCCAAGTATTATTTTCAATCACTTATCTACTAGCTAGAGATTTTGTATTTGTGTGTTTCTAATACGCTCGAGTAGTCGAGGAACAAAGAGGAAATGACCCACTGATTAAACCATGGCGAAGACTAGACCCGGTAAAAGAGACTTGGATTCTTACACCATTAGAGGCACCGACAAATTAGTGGCCATGATGGCGGAGGATGAAGGTGGCGGGCCAAAAAGGGCGGCAATTGTGGTTGCGCCATAGATAGAGCTGGGAGCGGTGATAGAAGAGGTGGTGGGAGCAGGGTGGTGGCTTCTAGGGTTTAAAAGAATGATGAATATATATATATATTTATATATTTATATATATAATGGGTTCATTAAATAAATAGATATTAAAAATAAGAAATGTTATAATTATTTTTGTTGTAAATAAATCAATAATCATTAAAGGTATTTTTACAATTAAAAAGGTCATATTTCTAAATACTTTCAAATTAGAAGCATAAATAAATGAGATCCTTGTTAAAAAGGAGAATTTTCTCTAATTATCTCTTCTCAAAAACATGGGAACTACTTGGTTAAGTCCTGATACCATAATGCAATGGGAGGCATTGTCAACGATGAAGAGTTTCGGGCGGCAAGAGACTGGAACAAAATCTAGGAATTGAAGATTCTACCCAAGATGAAAGTTTTTGTTTGGAAAGCTTGCCGAGATTGTCTTCCAACAAGATATAGACTTCACCAAAGAGGTATCCCTCTACGAACCAGCTGCGTTATGTGTGAAGTTGTGGAGGAAACCTCCAAACGCAGTCTACTTAACAGTGCATTTGCTAGAGATATTTGGAATGCTGCTCAACTCCTTATTACTTGGTCGCTTCCTTTAAAGATTAGCTTCCTAGGTTGGCGATGAATGCTAATTCCCAAGATTGGCATCGATATATAGTAGTGGCGTTGAGCACATGGAAGCAACAGAATTCAAAGTTGTGGACAGGTAATTTTCTTCAACCCAAGCAGTGTGCTAATATGGGTTTGACTATCCTAGAATAATGGCAATACGTTAGAGACAGAACCCGCCGGAGTCGTAATTTGTGTAATTATAATGGATAATGGAAGCCGCCCCCCGCAGGTTACGTTATGTGCTATGTGGATGCAACATTCACTAGGGATAATTATACTGGGATTGGTTTGGTGATTCACAATGATAAGGGTGAGTTTATAGGATCACATATGAGGATGCTTCAGAGTTGTATTTCAGCAAAAGAAGCAGAAGCTATGGGGCTCAAGGAAGCACTGCGATGGGGATTCTTGAAGTTATTTTTCAACTCGATGCTAAGGCTGTGGTTAATTCGGTTAACTCTTTTGAGACTGATCACACAGAGTATGGCATGATTATTCAAGAGTCCAAGGACTTTCGGTATAATTATACCTCATCAAGGGTCGAGTTTATTCCAAGGAGTGGTAATGGCGTGGCGCATGTTCTTGCTAGGAAGGCTTTAAAGTTTCAAGTCCCTTGTAATCTATTTGAAGCTCCTGGTTAGTTGGAAAAAGCAATGCATTCTGAGGAAATTACATATCATACCATTTTTTAAGGTCATGTTTCACATTTGCATGCATGCATTTTTTTTAAACACACTTTTACATTGTTTATTATCAGATTTATACTTCACGTTTTTAGGGGTTAAATATTTATTACTTAGATTTATTAATTATTTTATAAAATCTTAAAGTAATATTTCATCTATATTTTACTTAATATGAGTGTAATCTAATATAGATTTCGATCTAATTCTCATAGATTTTTAGTGATTAGATTTTAAATTTAGTCATTGTCCTTTTTTAATGGAAAATTGTCCATTTTTTAATTTCCCTGCTACTGTAATACATTTTTCTAATATGTACCAAAAGTATCTGGAAGGCACTTAAGTAGTTTATTTATCTTCTTAATTAATAATAATTTATTAATTAATTAAAAAACATTATTATGATAGGGTTTTTGATACAGATGTATGGTACTGCCCTATTTGATACTAAATCCTAATACATAGTCACATTTGTTTTATTAGTTGGTTTTAGTTGTTATATATGTATACTAGTTAAAATTTGCACAATACATAGTATTCATTGGCAATGATTTTAATCTTCTAGTAGTTGACTTATATATATTCGGCTTATGCTTGTTGGCCATTTAGTGCTTGTTAGTTTATCGGTTCATTAATTGATTCATTCCGATTATACGGATCCCACCTATTAGTTAATATTTTGCTCCTTATAATTTTTTGAAGTATTAAGGTTAAACTTATTTAACAATCATATAAATTAGCGTGTAATGTGAAGCAAAATTATGGCCTCAGCACTAGATTTTGCTCTGAAATATATTACTTGTACCTTGCTACAAGAATTGGATTTTTTCCCATACCATTTGAGCGTTTAACTTATGATAGTTTTATGTATATGTTTAAATGGAACGCGTAACATGTTTTCTGTGTTGATTAGTATGATTAAATATATAATTTAGTTGATTTATGGATCATCTTACCTATTCATGAGTTTTATTTGTGGCTTTTGAGATCGTAGGGGATGGTTGTGATGATCGCATGATACGTTAGGACAATTTTCTATTTGGCTTTATTATAGTGATAGAAGATGCACAAGTAGTCAAAAACAAGCAATATACCTTGGCAAATCTCTTGGTAGTATTTATATGGATGCAAAAATGTAGAGGTCATTAAAATCAGACTTTAATTATGAATTATAGATGTTTGACGATAGAACATAATTGCATCAGCGTTAATCGGTAAGACATTATAAATATTTACCAGCTACATCAACCATCTTTTTATTTCATGATGTTAAGGTTTCTTGATGTGGTAGGGATTCATTAATTTCTGGGAATGAAACCATACCTTGTAGTCGGGGAGACGGTAACTTTAATCCTCTTTAATACCTTGTTCCTTCTTTACTTAGAATTGAAAATTCTGAGTAAGTGTTACTAATCATATAAATACACAGTTTGAATTGTAATATCCCATCAAATTTGGAAAGATTCTCAATTGCATTCAGTTATGGTAGCTGCTGAGTTGTTGATATGGGGATTTTTTTATTTTGTTTAATTCTCCATATTTTTATTTTCAAATACACAGCCAGGTATTTGTGTAGAAATTGTGTGTATTTCTATTATTTTTTATAACTCAAATGCATATTTCATACTGTTATCAATTTTCAACCCAATTATCTAAAACACCCGTACATTCGTAATATCAATGAGATACAAGTTTTATTCGAGGAAACGGGGGAAGGGGGGCGGGGAATAGATACATTAAGCCCACGGGCCGAGAAATCTCCACCCATCAAGTTTGAAGCGGGTCGAGTTTGCCATGGGCCCATGGCCAGCCCACGATTTATCTGCCGGGCTAATTGAAGTTCGAAGAAGGCTGTAGAAAGCGCGTGAAATTTCATTTTTTCACGCTTTTTTCACCCGTCGCAACGCACAGCAACACATTTTCTCGGGCATTTTCTAGTGAAACGATTGATCGACGTCGAACACCTTGAGATGGCTTTGAATCCTCAGCTTTTCCCTAATGGCATGCCCGTGCCTTTTGTCAACGAAATGTTCGTCTTGGCCAGAGATGGCGTTGAGTTCGAGATTGACAAAATTCCAGGGTTAGCAATTGCATATTTCTCAATTGTCTTTCCTCGTAATTCTTATTGCCATTAATTGTCTGACTGATGGATAAGCACACCCTTAGATAATTTAGGCTGATGGGTTTCTTAATTTTTATTTCTTTTTATGTTTATATTGTATTATGCACGAATCATGACTTTTTGATGGGGCTTATTATCCCTGGAATTTTCTTTCACCGATTACTTGTTTTAATTCGCTGAATGAACAACTAAAAAAGGGGGGGGAGAGAGAGAGAGGAAAAAAATGATTATTTGTATAGTTGAAATAATTAGAGGCATTATGTTTGTGTGTGTGTGTGTGTGTGTGAGAGAGAGTGAGAGAGAGAGAGAGATATATATATATATATTATTTGTATAGTTGAAATAATTAGAGGCATTATGTTTGTGCATTATGTTTGTACCTAAGATGAAAAATGGAACAATTTTTGTTTGCCTTCTAAGTGATCAATTGATGGGCTGCGTGTTAATGTGAAACTAACTGTCACGTGCTCTGCTTCAGTACACATGGGGATCGTGTTAAGGCAAGGGGAACAATCTACCTATCAAACATCCGAATGGTCTTTGTTGCAAATAAACCTGCTGGGAATTTTGTCGCTTTTGATATGCCCTTGGTATGTATAGATCCTCCTTTGTTATCTTCTGATATATTATGATTCTAAGGAAGATCTGTATCTGTATTCGAGTCAACATGCAGTTGATTCCTTAGTATTTTTACTTAACTGTAGTATTTTTACTTAAATGTAGAAATGCTACTTCTATTTCCTGGCAAAGATTTGACTTACCTTATTCCATCACCGTCCTTTTCTTGATTTAAACATTAGTATAAAATGTAAATTTGTATGGATGTTGAATTTAGGTTTGTTTTTGAAGATTTCAGTCATAAACAGAGGCACTGTGTTGTTTTAGGAAGTGAATTTAACATCATTTTGTGGTCCGTTTTATTGTAGGGGACCATTGGGCCTAATGTTCTCCTAAGATAATTGTTTTTGCTCCAACATGGAGCATAATACTCTACTAGCATAGACAAATAATTGGGATCATTTTGCTTGAAATGTCAATTTAGGGGAGGGCTGTAATAATTGTTTTTATTGTGCAGAAGCAGTTCATGAGATTCCAAATTTTGATTTTACTTAATGGAGTTGCCTGGTAATCAAATGCAAATTTGTATGTATGAAGGTTTCCAAATGAATGAATGTTTTGGTTGAATTTTGAAGTGTAAATGAATTACAAAATTTTGCCAAGTATTCTAGTGAGTAGGCACCCTTGCTCACTGAACTCCCAACTCGCTGAGGGAATGGGGATTACATCTTATCCCCTTCTTATTCCTCATTTAGTTCTGATTCATCATAGAAGCCTTGATTAGGGTTAGGGTTATCTTTATTTCCAAATAGAATTTGGTCAAATCAATAACCTCCATTTACTTTCTAGGTCTCACATGTTACTAAACACTCCGCAACTATCTCCTGCTTTAACCATCTGAATGGAAATGCACAAGTATTCTCCGAGGAATGACGTTAAATTGGTGGTCATGTTAAACAGTTGAGGAAACAGTGTCTTTGATTGGATCTTGGATTCGAGTTAGAAAACATAATATCTTGTACTTAATAAGTAAATGGGTTTGCTCAAATAATTAAGGGTAACATCTTTTAGATCTTCCGTGCTTATTTTTCTCCCATTTTATTCACATTCTTACTTTTTAGAAACATAGATTCAGAACTTTCCTGATTTCTTCCTTCCAACTAAAATATGAAGTAATATGCAAATTTGAGTTCTATGGCTATCTTTTCCTAGTAATTTATGTTGAGACCTATGTTGCTCGGGCTTGGGTGCGGGTGTCCGATTCGGGTAAAGATATGAGTGTTTGGATTTTCTATTTCCAAAAACTTAGGAGACTGGGGCACGGCTAAAAAGGATCCGAATTTTGGACACGGGTGCGGGGACACAGCATTCTAATGAATACGATAACATCTGCTACCGACAAATATGAAGTCGATACCAATATAAATACAATATTTTTTTAACCTGCAAATATAACAATATATATAATATAATATCCTTTCAAAAAAAAAAAAAAAAAAAGAAAACACACACACACACACACAATATATATAATATAAATTCTAGGCTTTTTTATCCTTGACCAGTCCAAACAATCAAACAAAAAAAAGAGAAACAGAAAAACAACGCCGCCTTCACTTCACCCTCAACACCAAAACGACATCCATAACTTCCGGTGACTCTTCAAAGCTGAAGATCTTTGAACAGACAAGGTCCGGCGGCCCCGATCTGAAAAAATGAGATGAAATAGTTCCGGCAGCCATCCCTCCTTTCTTCACGAACAGCAATTCTTCTCAGTCTCACAGATCCGCTAAATGGTAAGCTTCCTCCTTTCTCTAAGCCCTAAGGTTTTGTAGTCATCATCTCCGGTCGTCTCCTGTCGTGTCCGATTTGAATTTCATCGCACCCGCACCTGCACCAGACCTGCACCCGTGTCGTGTTGTGTTGACACGGGTGCGCCGGCCTTCCGGCCGTGTCGGAGCATCATAGGTTGAGACTAGGCTGCTTGTGGTTGCACTATTCATATAATTAAAGATTTGAGCCACTTAACTCCTGTTAGCCTTTTATTTTTTGTAATTCCTATCTGTTTTGGATTTACATTATCTTGTTTCTTTCATTCCTATCTATAATGAATCTACCATCTCTCTTTTCGTTTATTCTTTCTATATTAAATCTACTACATCTATCCCACCCTGGAGTTGGTGATCAGGGCAAGCACGGTGTGTAAAATAAATGTTTCAAATACATGCTAGAGAAGAACCATACTTTAGCTTATCTGGTAAAGTATTTGGTTGTAGAATAAAATTTCTTTAGTTCAATGGTTCAAATCCTTGCATAAGCGTGTTTATTTATTTTCGAATTCTATATCTAGCTTTATAAACAAACAAATACCAATTCAAGATTTTTTTTTAAAATAAATTTTTTAAATAATAAGCTTCCCAATTTGGTTTGAAGTATTTACTGTGTGTGTATTTTAAACAATAAATACTGAGCCTTGTTACCAATCTATTTCTATTTAAATAGAAATTGGTATTTCGAGAATGAGCAGTGAGCATTTAAGCAGTATGCGTGGTCCTAAATGATGTGTGGACATGCCTTTTTTTGGACCATACTCTATTTTAGAATAGAATTATGAGGGTGTTTGATTCTCATTTTCCCTCATTGTAATTTTACCCACAACTAACTTTCAACTGCTCAATCACAGTTAGAGATTTCATAAGTCTGTTAGATCTCAATCACTCATTCTTCATCGTTATAATTTCACCATTATAATTTGAAATTATAAGGAGAATCAAACACACTTTCAGTTTGCTAACAACGGCCCATCTATTTCTGTGTAAGACAAGGGCTCTTAGCTTTATTCATTGGATTTTTCTATTTAAGTGTTCTTTTAAACAATGAATTGTGTTTTGAATAATAAATACCAATTCTGCATTGAAATTTATAAAGAAATGGTTAAAATTGATTTAGTCGTTAAGTAATTACAGTATAATTGTTTTATAAAACAATGTGTATAAAATAATGTATTGATACATTAATTTATTTATTTCATTATAATTGAACAAATTGCTTGGTTTAATTAATTTTATTGCTAATAACATGTTGCCCGTTCATTTCTGTGAATGCGGAAACTACCCATAATAAAACTCTCAAAACCCCTGTATGCTGGGTCCAACACTGTCTATTAGCTGGTGTTAGTTTTCTGTTTATATTTTAAAATAGAAATAAAATGAGTGGAAATGGGTTATTGATGTGTAGTGCTTGTAGGGCTCAAGAAATATGTAGGCCTTGTATGGAAATGATTTTTTCAAAATCAATTATTACTCAAACTCATTTTCAACTACACATTTACTCATTAAAATAATCTTATACTTAAATTCATAACTTTTTCTTACTTTCTAACTACACGTTCTCACAAAAAAAAATCACATTTCACAAAATAAATTCTTTGAAAATCATATCCATACGGGCTTGTAGATGTGATTGGCTTGACTAATTGCTATTCTGAAATAGAAACATAATAATAAGATGGGCTTATCTTTTGGCAAACAATCTTGGAAAAGAAAAAAGTGTTGAGGATATTAACAACCAAATCTAATAATTTGCGAAGTATTAATTTAGAAATAAACAGTGATGAGCAGATTGAAGTAATATTTTAATATTACCTTAGAAAATAATTGAACGAAATCTCTATGCACTTTTTCTTTTTAAAAATTAAAATAAAAATTGGATATTTTGCGAGCTTGAAGAAGGAAATACTGTAGTAGGGATCTTCTAGAGCTTGACCTTAATGTTAATTTTCAACATGTGAAAAAGGATTTCCCCCCTTCCCCCTTTCCTTTTTGGTGAAGAAAGATATCAATTTTGATTTTGCTTTTAGATTTTTGATGAGTGTGCGATTTTGGAATTTTGAAACTGTTTATGTCGTCTTTACATGGAATTAATTCTGTCCAGTTTTAAGACATGTTTAGTTGCGTTTCTCAAAAATCCATTGATTTTGAAGATACTTATCTATTTAGCCAATCCTTCAAGTTCCAAAGTCAATCAGTTAATCCTGTAAATTTGTTTGTTGCGTGAGTATACTCTTCTACTCACTGTTGAGGATCAAACAAGTTATGAGTATGTTCATTTCTCTATCCAAATGCTTGGTAGCGCATGTAAATAAACAGCCATGATGTAGGACTGGATGCAATCCTATTACAAATAAATTAGGGTTGTTTTTCCTATTTATTTTAACCAATTGTTTTCTTTCCTTGTAGGCTTTGCTTTTTCTCTCTACATAGTTAATTCCTCGTACATTTATTTTACAATTTTCTCATTATCAGTTCAATCCAATTCAATCAAATTTGTGATAGACCATATTTATTTCTGTCTATAAGAAATGAACACGTTGTGACAGTAAAATTGGTATCAAATTTAGGAATTAACTGATGGTAAAAGGATAGTTGAAATTATTGAGTGAAAACTGGATGAATTAGAAAGAGGCTTCAAGACACCGTTCTTGGAGTTAGGCACGGTTGGAATCCTTACCAACCAGAATTCTTACTAAAGTAGAATTAGTTACCGATGTAGAATGATCTCATTAAGAGTTATTTTTGGTCATTTTATATCTTACCATAACTAACATTTTACTATTATTTAAGGATTTCAATTCAATCCCTTGGATTGACATTAGGTAGCCAATTATGCTAATATCATGTTATGTATGTTTAACAATCTTTGTTAGGTTTGCAATTGCTTCTTCCTTCTCGGATAAGCAGTCGTGAACTGATTGTATGGTCATCTTTTTCTCTACCTTTGAAATTGGTCAAATTTGGAGTTTGAATATTAGGACTACATTGGAAAATCTTAAACCCAATTTAGGTCCTCAAACGGGAAAATCTCGAATCAGAATCAAATGCCCTAGCTCATAATAGTCTAATCCTGCAAGATGACCCAGCTTGCGACCTCTTAACACCTGTCGTCTGGGATAACTGAAAAGAAATTGGCCTTTTGCGAATTTTGTGGCATGCAAGAGTCTCAATTTGTTCCTTCTCAACTTCACTGCCATCACTAAGTTGTCGCCAACTTGCAGGTGGTCTGGTCCTCGATCTTACTGTGATAGCTTTGCTTGAGTTACATCTGTTTGAATTTAGGTGAACTAGGTATTGACTAAGCCCGAGTTAGCAAATACATTTTAATTTAAAATAAAATTTGGTCTAATTAATAATATCCACATGTTGTGGGACTTGCCTGTATTATAAAAATCTCTATCACTCATCTTCAGAAAATGTATTTCTATTTCAAAAGAGAGTATTATAAAAATCTCTATCACTCATCTTCAGAAAATGTATTTCTATTTCAAAAGAGAGAGAGTTTTGCTAGGAGGTCTAAGGTTATTTTGTTTCGTTGCTCATTGTGAGTAGCTGTGGTGATGAAAATCCTAATCGATGCTTTAGTCTGTTTCAATTTATATATAGTGGCTTGATTTAATAGGTTTTAGTGAGTTATTATTTCCTTTTAAGAATTATGGTTCTTTAGTTTGTTATCTACCATAATTAGGTTTTGCTCCAACCTTATATTAAAAATGTCTTGATTTTGTAATCATCACATTTATATTATGAACTAAATATGATATATCACCCCTCAAATTCTTCCAATTCTTTCTTCTTTCCCTTCCTTAATAATTTTGTTTTCCTTCGTATTCGTTCTAAATTAAAATTTGGTATAAGAGTGAAGTTGTTTCTTGTGACCAAATTTGTTATCACTCAAGTGTTTGGCAAATGACTAACAACCCCCAACCAACAATGAACCAGTTACCCTATTCCCCTCTCAGTGCACCCACTCTGGCTTTCAAACCATTCTGATCGCTAATGCAGCAGCAGCTATCGAGAAGCACACAAGTGGAGTTCCTGCTTTCTTTACTTTGTTAGTAATGTGTTTTATTTATTTAACAAAAAGTCAAGACAGTTTCTGCATGTGCTATTTCACATTTTAGCCGTCTAACGTACGATAATATTTTATTAAAGAAAAATATCTATAGGAAGAAAGAAGCTGATTGATAAGATGAAGAAAACTTGAAGAAGGATCTGCCATGATGTTCATTCCCTGCAATTCGATAAAAGGCTAGCCCCTACCCCCAATTAGCCCTAGTCATATCCCTAATTATAACCACCCAATCTTATCAAGCTCAAGTTCAATCCCTGTTCAACATTAACTAGCCAGATTGGAGAAGTTAAAAGTGGTTAGCAAGAGACTTGATCTCATACAGGAGAACAGACTGAAGTTCTAGATTTCCATGGAAGAATGTAGAAAGAAGACTTATACAATTGGGATCAACTAAGCAAGGTTGGAGAATTTGTAATGAGAACGCGATGCTGGATAACCTAAAGCAACTCCCTGTGAAGCTAAAACTAAAAGGAGCAGCATCAGAATCATGGAAATATTTGGCAAATTAATTGTCCTCTTGGACTAGATGTGGGTATCCTGAGATCTTTTCCTGGGACTTGTGAAACCAAATTAGCAATTTTTGCTAGCCAATATTGTTAGTAAATTTAGAGCTTATTTGCTTCTCTTTATCAATTCTCTTTATAATTTCACCTACCACTGATTTGATAACTGCTTATTTAGAGGATGTTTGATTCAATTTATGGTAGTTGCTTTATAAAGAGAAATTATAAAGAGGTGAAATGAGTGGTGTAGATTTAATAGAAGTTTGAAATTTGTGGTTATAAATGAGTAGTTATCAAATCAATAGTCAAATCAGTAGTAAATGAAATTATAATGTGTTTTGTTAAAGAGTATCAAACAAGGGCTTATAACCACAGATTTCAAATTTCTATTAAATCTACATCACTCATTTCACTTAATTATAATTTTTCATTATAAATCAATGTCAATATTGAGAATCTAACAGTCACTTAGTATGCACCTTAGTGGGTGTTTGATTCTCATTATAGTTTCAAATTATAACGGGAAACTTATAATGACGTAGAATGAGTGGTGGAGATGTGAGTGTGTGAAATGTGCGGTAGCGATTGAGTAATTGTCAAATGGGTGGTAGGTAAAATTATAATGTGCCCCCCAAAAAAAAAAAAAAGAAAGAATAGATATCCTTTTAGAAAATTCTTTCAACGTGGTCTAGGGTGCAGCCACTACTGTAACTTATCAGTTCAAGTTGGGCGCGATGTTACGGGTTTGTAATCGTAGCTCAACGATTGTTAGTAGGAATAAGAACCAAGTACTGGGATGAGTTGTGACTTCTCCAGTTTTGAATATATCAATATGTTCCAAATGCAACAATAAGTGGCATGATGACCTAGGGGCGGTCTGATCTAGTTGGTTCTATTGAATATACCGTGGTAAATGGTAATCCAAAGATGACTCTCTCTTCTTTTCCATTTAAGGATTCTTGTAAATTCTTTTTAATTACTTCTTCAACCACGACGTCATAAATTTACTTGAACTCTGTAAATTTTAGTTTTGTAGAGTTGAATTTATAGCTAAAAAACTGTATTTTATTCGCTGATGGGGCCTTAGTACAGGTATTTCTATCACTACATTTTTGCAAAATAGTGAGACAGTACTTGCACATGTGATGGTTGATTTAGCCCTCAAGGATGGTGGAGTTTTTTGCCCTTAATATGGGATTTGAATTGCGTTAAGACATTATGCGGTTGCTGTGCCAAATTTCTATTATTTATTTGTTTGCCACATAAAGCTTTTATTATCCATTTCATTTTTATAATGTCATGTACTGATAATTATCCTCCAGTTGTTGCCTTACGTATATTTGCTGGACTCTTGGCTTTACCTTTGATGAATTAGTATCAATCAGTTTTATTGCTTTATATTAAGCATGCATATAACTCAATCTGACCTGGGACCTATTGATGTAGCTTTATGTTCATGGCGAAAAATTCAACCAGCCTATATTCCAATGCAACAATATTGCTGGGAATGTTGAACCGGTACGTACAAAATAGCTATTTGGTGTTTTGTAATTTCATATATAAGAACGATACGAGTTCATTCTGCCAAAGTTCAGGTTGTACCAGACGATGAGCACAGAGCACTCTATTCGACTCACTTCTTCAAGATTCTCTTCAAGGAAGGTGGTTGTGGAACCTTTGTGCCACTTTTTTTCAACCTAATTGCTTCAGTTAGACAATACAACCAACGACCTGCCACTGAAGGAGGGCCCCGAATGGATCCCCTGCAGGCAGCACAAACTCCTGTTGATGAAATGATGAGACATGCGTACGTGTCGTATTTAACGTGTCAACCTTTCTCAATCTACAAAAGTTATGCTTTCTTATTTTCTTTTCGTTTTTACTTTTGATTTCCATTTTGCAGATATGTTGATCCCAATGATCCTACAAGAATTTTCTTGCAGCAACCAACACCGGAATCTCAGTTGAGGCGTCGTACATACACTTGCCGTAACGCTGAAAACTAAATATATGTAACTGTAAATACAAAGATTAAGAAGGCTGATGTATGAACCAACATAAATCGGTTGATGCTTCTAGTAATAGGAAGTTTGTCCTTATAATAATTGGATGCATATTCATCATTGTTTTACTGCAGGTGATATATTTGTATAAATTTGGTGTGATATATTTGGGCTAAATACTTAATCATTTTACTTTTAAGAGTGTTAATTGTTATTATGAGAATGTGTGGGTGTGTGTGTGTGTGTGTCCGGTGTGTCTGTAGAGACAGGGAGGGAGGGAGAGAGTTTCATAACCTAAAGCCAGAAACGAGCGGTGCTTGAAATGTGCGATATAATTGATTTGTGTTGGTCTCATTAGTGTGATAGAAATCCAATCCAATGCTTTAGAGATTGGAGAAACTAACTTCACCGGTACCATCCTTTATTTCATATTTTCATGCGTTTCATTTCATATAAAATTGCATAGGAATATTGTCTGTACTCGGTTGTTTGTGTGGTCTGTTTTTTCCAATTTTGCGGCTTTGGCACATAGTGATGCGAAGTCTGCCGCAAAATTCACAAAATATTAGCACGAAATCAAGAAAATTAAAATCCAGCAAAGTATGCTAAACTCTAACCCTCAAGATATATAGGATAAAAATAAACAAGGATTTCACCCTTGAATTGGTTGTACATGCTCTAAAAACTAGAACCGCTAACACAAGAAATGGTAGAGGTGAAATTTCCGCGGTATTGGAGTTCTTTTTTTTTTTTTTTTAAATTCAAGATGAATGCGTGTTCTAAGATATCAACGCAAATGGTATTTATATGACAATTGGTGTTGGAGACGAGAAAAAAAAATGAAAATTAAAAATTTCAAATTTTGAATCTAAATCGATGGCTAGACGCGCAGAAATGGAGATGAATGCCGCAAGCGTATGGGTTGCCGCTGCAAGGTTGGGCCGCAACAAAACTGGCCTGCATTCTGTTTTCGGCGTGGAATTGAAGTGCGGCAGCATGGTCTTTGACGTTGAGGCCGCAATGACCAAGTCCGATTCCCATTCTGTTTCCGGCCCAGAATTTGCATTGTTGGTCCCGTAGTTTTCGAATGCAACAAAATCGATCCCTACCAAAAAAAAAAGTGAAATAAAATAAAGTTTAAAAATTCAATAAATTGACATCAAAGAACATGCACTTCCTGAAGAGTAAAGTTGGCAAACATAATAATAGGGCTTGTGGTGCAGTAGTGAAATGAAGATGTTTGAGGGACAAATATTTCCCCAACTATATATATATATATGTGTGTATTCATTCACAATTCGATGTGTGTTGTGTTAGTGTTATATTGTATGTTGTAGGAAAAATAGTTCCCCGAAAATTTTTGCATTTAGAAGACATCTCCACTTTTGTAATTTGTTCATGATCAAATATAGAAGCATACAAATATAGAAGCATACACTAACCATTTCTTCCCAATTAGAGCACCATGCAAAAATATATTTACATTATGAGAAGTGCTATTTGTACACACCCCTCGGAATTTACTCACATTCTCTAAAAGTTGTGATTTCAAGGAAGATGACGCAAATGACACTTAAGTAAATACAAGGGGAGTGTGTACAAAAGTTGTAAACCTTGTACATTGTGTACAAATATCATTTCTTTTTACATTATGTATCAAGTGATTTGGCACTGACATGACAATACTACATTAGAGGTGGGCTCTATATCTTTTCCTCCACTTGGAGGGGGGAAAAGGAGAGGTGATCGTTTCTATTTATAGCAAGATGTGAGATGATACAATATTTCCTATTAGTCCCGCTCTATTACCAACATTTCGGTAGGATAGCGTAATAGCTAATTGACACATGAAATAACGGGAGAAAGACATGGCAATAGGATGCTGTGGTTACTTTTCATTGGTTCACATTGATTGATTGGCATACTATGCCACCTCTATAAAATGTAGTATTACCAACATGATGACAAAAAATCTTTTTGGTTTCCTATCTAAACCATTTTTTTTAGATACAAGATTTTCTGGCTATATTAGTTTTAAAAATAGTGATACTTGTAACATTTCTCTTATTTTAAATTATGTATTAAAATATTCACATCAGTTTTTTAAATTAACACTTAAAAATTTTCTATAAACATTTTGTCGAACTTCAAATATATATATATATATATATATGTATATATAAAGACACCTTGCTTTGCTTTTTTTCCTTATTTCTATAGAAGCATTTTTGCCTTTTTCCCAAAGTGTGTTGTGTCTCTTGCGGTAAAAATGTCTTGTGTCTCTTGTAGTAATAATTACTTTTATTTTTATTTTTTTAATTATTTTGTTATTTCTGTCTTTCCTTTTAAAACTAACTAGATTCTCACTCGTACGTTACACGGGAAGAATACATATCAAATTATTTAAAAATAAATAATATGAAATTTATAAGGTTTTTCTTTCTTTTTTCTGCGTATGGTGAAATTTTAAAAGGTTACATTACCCAATCAGGAATAATTAATTACATTTACCAAATAATAATGTAATTTTTTTCTTATCATATGAAGGTAACTATAGTTTACAATAAATTTTAACCTGATTGTTATCGTTAACGCAAATAAATATCATTTTATTTTTTTACACTAATTTGGATAAATAACATTATACGAAATAATTGTTAGTTGAGTTGTTACGTGTACTATGAAAATATTTCTTATTTGAAACTAATAAAGTTAGATATCATGAAGATTATATAAATTAATAATACATAAACGTAGTCATATATAAAATAGTTGTAATAATTAATATTCATTTATAACCGGAAAAGTTAAGAAAAAATTATAATTATAATTTTCAATTAACTTAAACTAATGATATATATATATATATATATATATATAAATATATATCTTTACTTTCTATTAATTATGAACTGCAAATTTCAAGAAATATTAGACAATTGGACAATCAAATTTATCTATAATTTAAACAATTAAATGATGATAATTATCTATTAGTTATTAAATTTAATAGTGAATCTAAAAAAACCCTACTAAAAGATTTTTTGACGGGAAAACTGTGGTACAAAGGTACTGCAGTTTATTTCATTTAATTAATATATATTGATGTGTAGTACATTCTGTATCCAAAAAAATCAAGCGGAAATTGCAAAAAATGTCTCCTTTAAAAATATCACTAGTGGGGAAGCAACGTCCGTCTAAATCTCAATAATTCAACAAAAAAGTCACTAACAAAAGAAAATGAATGAAACTAACAAAGAAAAGAACACATCATCAAATGTTTGCTTTATGTTGTTATAAATTTTGGAAAACTTCTTTGTACTCAATATTCATTATTGAATCTGTTAGATTTCCCTCCTTGTCATAAATCAACGTCTTCAGTCCTGAACAATTGGAGCGCCCTTGACATTACAACATAAAGATGTCCATGAGTAAACACCAACCTTTTAAGAAGTCTCATGTTTTGCCCTCCATATCACAAATCAACGTCTGCAACTTGTGGGCCACTTTCGATTATAGGTGAAGGTAATCAACAAATCAGAATATCCAACTCTGTGCAAATACCCACTGATAGAATCAAATATCGTGGACCACCTGTGAAAGTAGAAGGTAACTTATAAACTATATTGGAGGAATAGAATAACATTGAAGGTAAGGAAATAATATTTGTAATAAAATGAAAATAAATATGGTACTTGATATTGCAACTTTGAGTTGTCCATAATAAGCATGGCACTTTTCAAGAAAACTCCCACACGCAATAGTAATTAACCCTAAATCTTATAGATAGTCATTGCATATGATGCAATTAGTGGGAACAGTTTTCTCTAAGACTATATAATCTTTGACAATTTACACACACACATATATGAATCTAGAAAGCAACATTATAAAATAAATTAGCTTTTCTTAAAAACAAAAATAGCATCATTTATAAGCTAGCCTTTACATATAATTGAATCGCAAGTCCAATAAATCAAATTACTTGTACATAAGTCAATGCTATAGAAATATGATGGAAAATATAATGAGACGTAATTAAAAAAGGGAAAAAAATCTTCGCCCCGTGAGACAAAAATTAGATAACCAAAAAAAAAAAAAAATCATTACCAAGGATAGTTTAGCCTTTACATACAATTGCATTGCAAGTCTAATAGATCATATTACTTGTACATAAGTCAGTGCCTTAGAGATATGGTGGAAAATATAATGAAACGTAGTTTAAAAAAAAAAAAGGAAAAAGAATTTCAACTAACCTCCCCGTGAGACAAAAATTAGATAAAAAAATATCATTACCACTAATAAAAATAAATAAAAAATTATAGGTGATGAAGCGCGGTCTTTATAGATACATGCTAAATACTTGTACATAAGTCAATACCATAGAAATATGGAGGAAAATATAATGAGACGTAGTAAAAAAAGAGAAAAAATGTTCGACTAACCTCCCCGTGAGACAAAAACTAGATAACCAAAAAAATCATTGCCAAGGAAAGATTAGCCATTACATATAATTGCATTGCTAGTCCAATACATCAGATTACTTGTGCAAAAAATTCATTACCACTAATAAAAATAATAAAAAATTATAGGTAATAGAACGAGGTCTTTATAAATACATGCCAAAATATTTATAGGAAATTAGTCTCCAGCTGAGTTTCAAAACTAATCTTCAAGGTCACCTTGTTAAGATTGGACCAATAAAATCTTTTAAAAAAGTAACATTGAGGTCTATAAAATAAATATTTTTATTTTACCTTCCGGAAAGGCTAACTGGTTTATGAGGCACATGGATGTTCTACTTTTCCTTAAAATAGGATATTTAAAACAAATAGGTTGCCGTGATTGTACATGTGACTTATTATGATGACATTAACCAATTATTAGGAAAGTATAAAAATATTGGCAGGAGATGAAAATGGCACTCAATTTAAAGTTTTTATTAAGATATTGATGAAGTTTTTAGAGTCAAATATAAAACTTTTGCATTTTGGATGTGTAGTTTTGTTTCGTAGGCATATATAGTTAATTGTTTGTTTTACCTTGTAAGGTCAAATAGCTTGCTTTGCTTTATAAATTCATTTTTTTTTCTTTTCTTTCTTTGACTATGTATGTAATGTGACTTTGACTACTTTCTGATGATGAACACGCATAGTTTAAAAGAAACCATGTAAAATTCAAAATTGTGAGTATACATAGTCAAAAAACACTACCAATTATGTAATGTTCTTCAAATGAAAATATATACTTAAAAAAGATTCGAAAACATGTATAGTTCTTGAAAGGGAAATTTTGTGGAGTTCATAATAAGAGACCTTCGCCTGTAAGTTCGTGAAAATTGTCCTTATGCAACATGTCAATTTTGGCAATATTAATCCTGATGATCGATCCGTGTTCTATATGATTGCCATTAAAAAAAGGAAAATCAGAAATCAAAAGGAAAGCAGCAAGCATTGACGACTTCTGTTGGTCCAAAGAATTCCCGTTGTGGGACAAGCATCTTCAGACACTGTCTTGAATTGGTCTTCTTGGTCCTGGTTCTTCTTTTGTGTTTTTGGTGGGTTCTTGTTCTTGTTCTGGTGTTGTTATGTTTCTTTGGTTTTAATCTTGTTTCTGTTAATCTTGTTTCCTCACTGCTTGTATCCTTTCTTGGCTCCTTTCCCCCGGAACTTGTACCCTGTTTCTCTATTGAATAAATGCTGCCACCTTTGGTGGTTTGTTTTTTTATAAAAAAAAAAAAAGTGGTCATGAAAATACTCCATCTCACTTTTATCTAAGCTTCAAGGCATAAAAATAAATAAAATAGGGAACAAATGTTTTTTTTGGGGGTTGGGGGGGGGAGGTGGGAGTGTGAGAGAGAGATGAAAATTATTGTCTTCCCAATGCACATCACATGCAGGACAGAGGAAAAGGCAGCGTTCTAATAATCACACCCAATAAAGTTTTCTTTTGAATATATCACATCCAATAATGTTGACTTCCCATGTATATTAATCACACGCAGGAAGGAAAAAAAATTAAAAAAAAGGGAAATAGTTAGCAGCTAGTTTTGGACGGGAAAATGAAGTGGGGCCCTCCAAATCAGCTACTTTAATATATAGTAAGTATAGATATAGATGAGCAAAACTAAGCCCTTCTTAAACATGTCCCTTTCTCTTTTTTTTTTGGGGACAAATATGCCCCTGAAAAATAGATTATTAAATTTTAAATTTTTCTGCAGAAAATAATAAAAGAACCAATGATAAATCGAAACATGCCAGATTTAGTAATTCTTTTTCTGTTCTTTGTATCCCGCACATCAAAGCTTCAAATGCAACTGAAATACAAGATTCAAACCTGAATTGATGTCTTATACGCTTCTTTTGCAAGTTTCAACACTTCTGCGCCGGTAGAGTACCCAAGGCCTCTAAAATCGGCCAGTGAGAGGTTTGTCTAGGCGCTTATTTTCAGTGGGCTGACCATGCCCATTGAATTTTCTGGCCAGTTTAAAACCATCCCCAAATGACTCCACCATTAGAAATTTCAACGCCTTTTAGTTTTGCTCCAAAATTTCAGCCCTAAATCAACTGGTGTTATGTGTCGTCTAAAGCACAATTGAGGGATTCAGAGTTCTATTCAACCCAGCCCCAAGCTTCCCTTCACGAATCAAGCTTACTCGTTTATTACAAAGAGAATCTGAAAGAGGGGAACGAGAGAATCTGTATTCAATAATGAAAAATTGAATATTACAACTATTACTCCTAACTTTATACAGTAACCAAAGATAACAAACTAACTAATTCAGTTAAGACTAATATGTCCAACAACTAAGCTTCAAGGACTAATATGTAAACAATATAAAATGGTCTTTAATACTCCCCCTCAAGATGGAGTATATATGTGGAGTATCCCCATCTTGCTTAGTAGCTCTTTGAATTGAGTAGGATGCAAAGCTTTTGTAAATAGGTCTGCCAATTGATTCTTGCTAGTAACATGCAGAGTCTTTATCTTCTCTTTTTGAATTTTCTCTCTTATCAAATGGCAATCAATCTCAATATATTTTGTCCTTTCGTGAAACACGGGGTTTGCTGCTATATTAGTGCCGCTTGGTTGTCAAAATACAAGAGTGTTGTTTTGTGATGTTGAACTCCAATTTCTGGAAGTAAAGATAACAGCCATGTGATCTCACAACTTGCACTTGCCATTGATCTATACTCTGCTTCTGCCAATGATCTAGCCACTGTATTATGCTTCTTGGCCTTCCATGAAATCAAAGCATTTCCTAAGAACACACAAAAACCAGAAACGGACCTCCTGGAGTCCACATAAGATCCCCAATCTGCATCTGTGAACATTTATAATGACTTATTAAGCTTACACATGGATGTTTCATTCTACAAATCTCCCCTTAGGACTATATCCTTCAGGTAGAGCCATATACACTTCCTCATGTAAATCCCCATGCAAAAAGCATTATTTACGTCTAGTTGATGCAAAAACCAACCATGAAAAGCAGTTAAAGCCAAAAAGAGTCCAACTGTCACCATTTTTGCAACAGGAGAGAAAGTGTCAAAGTAATCAATAGCAACCAGCCGTGCCTTATACCGTTCTATGGAACCATCAGCCTTATGCTTGACCTTGTAGACCCATTTGCAACCAATGGGATGATGATTAGGAGGTAGTTCAATAACTGTCTAGGTTTGATTTGTTTCAAGAGCTTGCAACTCATCTGCCATAGCAGCTTCCCAGACTTTGACCGCTACAGCTTGATGATAAAACTGTGGTTCAAAGGTAGAAGAAACATTCAACACTGCTGCCCGGAAGGATGGAGTCAGCTAATCATATCCAAGCACCTGGGAAAGAGGATGTGAAGTGGAAATAGAATCAGTAACTGCTCCACAGTGAAAATCCCACAAATAAGCAGGTTTTCTTAAGGCTCTCTGGGGCCTAGACGAAACTAGTACAGGAGAAGAACCAAGAGAATTAGGTGAGAGATCACGAATGCTTGCAGATGGAACACCGTGCTGAATGTGCTGATTGGGCTGAATTGATGGAGAACCATTCTGAGGTTCAGGGATGTACTTAGGCAGAACAGCCAGAGGCAAGAAGTCTGAAATATCTGTAGCCACCTATTTGTTCACAAAAGGAAAAATTTCTTCATGAAAAATAACATCTCTAGAAATGAAAATGCTGTCTGACTTAATATCTAATAGTTTATAGGCTTTCATCCCTGGTGGAAAACCAAGCAATACACAAGCTCGTGCCCTCGGACTAAATTTATGCCGGCTACTAAGAAGAGTAGAGGCATAACATAAGCAGCCAAAAGTCCTAATATGATCATAAGCAGGAACCTGTGAGGTAATAACTTCAAAGGATGTCTTAAAATGCAACAAAGGAGAAGGAATTTTGTTGATGAGATGTGCAGCAGTTAAGATGGCATCTCCCCAATATTGTAAAGGAACATTGGATTGAAACAACAAAGCCCTAGCCACATTCAAAAGGTGTTGATGTTTTCTTTCAACAATCGAATTTTGCTCCGGTCTTTGCACACAAGAAAACTGATGTAAAATACCTTCTATATGGCAGAAAGCTATAAACTATAATTCCTTGGCATTATCACTTCTTATAGCCTTAATCTTTGCATTGAATTGATTCTTAACCATTGCAACAAATTGAGGAGAAACAACAAGAACATCAGATTTATGCTTCAACAGATATATCCAAACATATCTAGAACAATCATCAACAATGGTTAAAAAATACTTGTAACCATCATGAGTAGGCTTGTGAAAAGGCCCCCAAACATCTAAATGCAAAAGATTAAAAGGACTCAATTCAATATTATTCTCACAATTAAAAGGCAATCTTTTTTGCTTTGCAAAGTGACAAACAGAACAAAGAGTTCTATGACTTGCAACTTGGCTGAAGCTCAAGCTTTTATTGACTTGCTTTATTGCTAGAGAAGGATGCCCCAATCTCCAATGCCACGTGTTGTTGCTGAGTAAGACAGCAGAAGCATAAGAAACACCTTTTATTTCTGTATTTCTTCCATGAAGACTGAGGTAGTACAAGTTTCCAACCCTTTCACCCTTCCCAATCTGGACATTCAGTAAACAAGCCTGAATGATGCAACATTGATCATCAAAAAAAAGAGAACAACAACTGTCCCTAGCAAGTGAACTGACTGACAGTAAATTATATCTGAAGCTGGGCACATAAAGGACTTTATGCAACACAATCTTATCACTAAGTTTAACTGTGCCTATTTTACATATGGCTACATGATGTCCATTAGGTAGAGCCACATACGAAGCAAACATCTTCTCATCAAAATCAGTGAACAATTGCAAATCATGACACACATGGTGTGTGGCACCCGTGTCTAAAATCCAAGCACAACTGGGAATATTAGAAGATATACCAGAAAAGTTGGAAGCCAGTAGTTGCTCTAAGCTAGTTGCTAGATTGGATTTTAACTGAGTGGTGAGATATGCAATCAACTGTTGACATTGGCTGCGAGACAACACTGAAGTAGTAGCCTCTATGGCTTCACTAGTATTCTCATTCACAACTAAAGTGTGATGTGCAGAAGGGCTCTGAAAACTATTGGATTTGCCTCCTATTTGATTTTTCAGTCCTCCTCGAGATTTCTAGCCAGGGGGTAACTATGTAGCTCATAACACTCTTTGATTATATGACCTAGCTTCCCACAATAAGTGCAAACATCCTTGGTCCTTTTGGTCTGAGAGCTACTCGCAACATTAGCCACGGACAAGGGCTGTACAACAAGGGATGTAAGGTCCCTTTGCCTTTCCTCTTGTATCACTAAAGAAAATACCCTATTAATATTGGGTAAGGGATCCATCATCAAGATTTGTGCTCTTACTTGACTATATGAATCAGTGAGACGCACAAGGAATTGCATAACATAGTCTTCTTGTTGTGCATCCATCCAATCTTTCATTCCTCCACACTGAGATACTGGTACAAGTCTATAATCCTTCAATTCATCCCAGTATGTTTTCAATTTCGTGAAATAAGTACTAACATCATTAGCACCTTGAGACAAAGCACCTAGTAATTGCTTAAGTTGAAAAACCCTAGGTCCATTACTTTGATGAAAACGATCATGAAGATCAATCCAGACATCTTGTGCATTATCAATATACATCACACTTTCTGCAATATCTTTAGCAACAGCATTCAAAAGCCATGACATCACCATTGAATTACATCTAGCCCACTGACCATACACAGCTTCAGTTATCGAAGGTTTAACCACACTACCATCAACAAAGCATAATTTGTTCTTTGCAAGTAATGCCATTTTCATAGCCCTATGCCAAGTACTGTAATTAATGCCAGTAAGAATATTCGAAACCAAAATCAGACCTGGCTGATCAGCATCACTGAGGAAATAGGGATTATTTGGATCATCGACAGCCAGGCAATCCAAATTTGAGGGGCGATCTTGAGTGTCGAGAGGTGCGAATGGATTTGCGAACCCTGACGCTGTTCTAGCAGAAGTCCCAGTCGGATTTGGCTAATTTCCTAGCCCAACACCTCCAGCACCAACGTTTCCTCCTCTTGGTGCCATTGATGAGCTCAATTGAACTTCAAATACTCAATCCAAGAGTCAGAGTTGTGCAAAAAACGCATCCGGTTGCTCTGATACCATATTACAAAGAGAATCTGAAAGAGGGGAACGAGATAATCTGTATTCAATAATGAAAAATTGAATATTACAAACAAACAAACTAATTCAGTTAGGACTAATATATACAACAACTAAGCTTCAAGGACTAATATGTAAACAATATAAAACGGTCTTTAATACCGTTGGAGTTGTTTTTACACCCACTGTAATCAAAGAACGGGTAGTTTGTTGTCAGAGCAGCCGAGTCAACTCTGGCACCCACCGTCACTGTGGGAATTGCTAGCTATGCTCGTCTGCTAGATAATGACTTTTAAGAACCCAAGGTCCGTAATTTAATTTTCTTTTTATGCATATTTTTTATTTCTACCTTGTTTAATTTTTTCTGGACAAATATTGCACACAAAATGAAGTTAACTACCAAGTTGTGCTGTAATATATGACTGCAAGTGGATCATTTTGAGAATTATGCCTCTTACAATATCAACACTGTAGTAGAATAGACACCAAAATAGCAAGAATAGGGGATTCTTTTAGTTATGGAATTTTAGTGCAAGGAAAACTCAACCAACTTATCTTGATTCTTTTCATTCTTTTGAGTGATATAATGTTTTGGTTTGCTAGACAAATCAAAATTTCCAAAATGCTTTCTTCTTGATTGTTATTTATACTGCATTTGTATCATTGTTAGGTAAATTATTGTAACGCCCTGAATTCTGAGCACCCGAGACGTTAACATTATTTTCTTTCTTATTAAAATAACCAAATTAAAAGCGGGTAATTATGAGGAAAATAATCTTAGAAATAATATCCCAAAAAAAAAAGAACTTATTAATGTCAGGAAATAAGGAATTTAAAAATATTCATGAACAAGTAAAAATGTTTAATTTATCCCAAAAATAAATTCTAAATTAATTTGATGCCACCACTGCTCAACGCCTCTCCTCTGATTCTGAACATGCAAAATGTTGTAATTTGAAAGGGTGAGTATTTCACAGAAATACTCAGTAGTCTCGGCGCAAATTAATTAACTTCTACCACAATTATATATATAAACATGCAACTATATGAATATTTCAGAAAAGTTCTTTTCTCGAAAGCAAGCACCGTATGGTAATTGCAGGTTTTCGACTCTCGTCTCATACTATAAAGCAAGTAAATACTAGCGCATAGTAATTAAGTATTGCATGCATATCATAAATATTCTCGTCTCATCTCCTCTTAACCATAAAGCAAATAAGCTCATGCATAAAATAAACACATAAATAACATATTCACATGCATACTGATAGCACAGATCAATTAATATTGCGCATACTTTGAAAATAACTTTTTCTAGAAAAAATGAGACTACTTTAAACTTGTGAGCTGTGCAACCTTTGTAAAAGTCTTACTCGCTTATGAATCTTCACGCCTCATCTAGTCAAAATAAAATAAATTATTTTAATATAAAAGAAATAATACTTTATGAAAAGGAAATAAACTTTAGGGACTAGATTGACACTCTGAAATGGTTTAGGACTGGAGGTTGAATTCATAAAGACTAAAAGTTAGAAGACCTATTCAGTTAAACCTGGAACTCTGGGACTAACTTAAACTTAATAAGAGGTTGGGGACTGAAACGAAGCTATATAAATGCTTGGGGTCTAGAAAAGACCATGGCTGATAGTTTTGAACTAACTTAAAGTTTAGCAAAAGGGTAATGGCTGAACTGACATGAAACGAAACTCAGGGACTCGGGTGTAATTTGAAATTTAATAAAAATCCTATTTCCTGGCTCAAACGCCCCAAAATGGAAGCGCCGATGAGAGGTTCTGGTGATTGCTCCCTCAAGTTTGCCGCCGGCGGAAGGGATTCCAGCGAGGCAAGCGCGCGGTGTTGGCTTCGCGGAGGCGAAGGCCCACGGTCGTGGCTTGGCGATTGGTTCTTAGGTTCATCCAAGAGTTAGGTTCAAGGAATAGGTGGCATGGGATGAATTCTTGGTTCATAATTTTCAGTTGTGACCTTGGGGGATGGAGCGGGGGTCGCGGTGGCTGGGTTCGGCCGGGAGTTGGTTCGAGGATTAGGTAATATGGGTCGAAGGCTCACGTGGGAGAGGGAGTAGCGGTGGTTGAGGCTCAGATAAGATGGGGTCGTAATGGCAGTGTGGCGTGAGTGGCTATGGGTGTTGCCGAGAGGGAATAGAGATGGGTTGTTGGTGCAAGGAAGCTTCAGCGCGGCTGCTATAAGCCCTTCGACTGTGAGGCGAAGGTGACGCGGTGGTGCAGTGGTGGTGATGGTGTGTATATGTATGGATCAGTGTGTATGTATTGCTGTGGGTGTGTATATGCGAACTGTCTTCTTGGCGTATGTGTGTGTATTGGAGGTATATGTAATGACGGGCAAAACAAAGCAGTGGCCTTGGGAGAACAACATACCAGTGCTTGACTCAAAGAACCTATGAATTTGCTGAGATTGTGGGCAGACAGATGGATGAATTGGCTAAATCTATAGGCTTAGTGTTCTAGTTTGTCTTGGGTTACCATGTCGTAGATGTTTACATTGAGTTGAAGTGTGCATTGATAGGAAGTTGGATTCTTGGCTGTTTGTGTAAACTGATTTGTATTACCCCGAACGTGTAGTTGAATTAGATGGGTAATAGGATTTTAATTTTATTTAAAGGAAGGCTCTAATTGAATTATGTATATATTATTAACCTAAAATAGATTATTAATTAAAATAATAGAATTATTTGGACTTAAAATATTTTTTGTTGCCAGACGAGGGTGAATCAAAACGAACTTTTTTTTTTAAAAAATTGACGAGATTATAGCGACACGTAATTATTTAAAATTCATTTCTAAAAATTTTCGGGTCGCTACAATTATTGTGCTTGCTCTCATGTACTTTTCAATATGAGTCATTTTTTTGGCCAAATTCAATATGAGTCATTTTACTTGTGTGGAGAATTTTATTAATTATTATTAGGAGACCCACCAAAAATGATAACTAATTGAACATAGATAAATGTATAATAATCAGGATTTGGGATGGATGGTTTTTAAAGGCTGCTCCGATTGTTAGAAACAATAAGTGAATGCAAAGATTACTTTCAACATAAAGAATTAAAGAAACGAACAAAAAATAAAACAGAACAGAATCACTGACTTGAATATAGATTGAGGATAGATAAACTATGTCCTATAGCAAAATTTCGCCCCTACTCCTTGTGCTTGTAGTTCAACGAGCGTTTTGCTACCAGGATTCAACAATATGTTACCTAGAACTTGAGCACTTTGAAATCAAGCCTTGGAGAATATTAAGTGTTTTATTTTCTCTCAAGGGGAATGGACAGAACAGGGAAGAAACTATTCAAAAATGGGATGAATAAATCTGTCAGATTGGTTCCCTTTTATAGACTTCAAAATGTCCGATAGAGTTTTGTTGATCAGACGCAGCCCTTCAGACCCGATAGAGTTTTGTTGACAACTCTTATTATCAACCGAATTAACTGAAAACGAAATTTCCATAAATTCGAGATATATAAAAATAAAATAAAAAGAAATGCATTTTTGGTCAACAAGACCCAAAGACCCGAAGGCCAAAGGCCCAAGGTAATATATATAATAATAGATTCTAATATAATCTATCTTTATGTCTTTTTATTAAGTCTTTACAAAACACACTAATAAAGTAGTCACAACTTCTTTTCCATTCCAATGTGGGATAGGATACTTCAACACCATATTGATATATAAACATCAAACAATACCCCACATTTATATAGCAATATTGTCAGCGCGGCATTTGAAGTGTCTTGGAGAAAACCTTGACTTGATATGCATCGGGGTAGGTGTCTTTTGGACTTGAACCTTCCTTAGTGAGTACTTATCAGATTTACTGATGAGGCAGTGTGTATAGGAGACATTGAACTGATCACCATGTTTAGTAAACCTAAACAACGAGCATCATGCATGTCAAATCTGAACACTTTCCCATTCATATGGTTGTGTTCTTTTTGGTCTTGAACGATCCTGGATTCATAGGAGCTTTAGAGAATGTAGCGTATCTCATTCTCATAAATGCGACCCAAAATTACTCCTATATAGGTGACATTATGTATTTAATAATGTCATTAAGAAATTATTACAATTTCATCCTTATCCTCGCAGGTAGCATACAAGTTTATCATAGGAATGATTAATGTAGTATGCTCGAATCTTGAGTTTTACTCAACTAGTTTTCCATATTGAACCTAGATGTGTATTGCCACATTTCTAGGTTAGGTTTCCGCCAAGCTACTCCTCATTGTATTGGCTTCAATCCCATTCCCCTCGATAAATACAACACTTGCTCCTTCGGTATACCTTTCATTAGTTGATCTGCAATATTCTCCTTTGATTTTACATAATCAATGGAAATAATGCCACTGGAGAGCATGTGTCTTATCGTATTATGTCGTCGTCTTATGTGCCTAGACTTGCCGTTATACATGTGACTTTTTGCTCTACCAATAGCTGCTTGACAG
>CAVNYN010273439.1:0-11095 GCA_963692815.1 Nyctanthes arbor-tristis
GAGAGCATGTGTCTTATCGTATTATGTCGTCGTCTTATGTGCCTAGACTTGCCGTTATACATGTGACTTTTTGCTCTACCAATAGCTGCTTGACAGTCACAATGTACGCAAATGGCAGTCACAGGTTGTGGCCATAATGGTATGTCTTCTAAGAAATTCTTAAGCCATTCAGCTTCTTCCACAGCCTTATCCAAAGCAGTGAATTCAGATTCCATGGTTGAACGTGATATACACGTTTGTTTCTGTGACTTCCATGGTACTGTAGCACTTTCAATAGTAAAAACATAACCACTTGTAGCTTTTTTAGTATCATTTGAGATCCAATTGGCATCAGTATATCCTTCTAAAATAGGAGGATATTTGGTATAATGTAATCCATAATTCATTGTATACTTTAAGTATCTTAATACTCTAACTAAAGCTTCCCAATGATCCTTAGATGGATTACTTGTATATCTTGCCAATCTGTTCACAGAATAAGCTATATCCGGCCTGGTACAATTTGTAATGTATTGTAGCGTTCCAATAATAAGTGAGTATTCCAATAGAGCTACACCATCACCAACATTTTTCCTTAAGTTACTCCTAGGATCATATGGAGTTTTGGCCGGACTACTGTCAAGATGTCCAAATTTTCGAAGGATTGTTTCTACATAATGTGATTGGCTTAGTGTATAATCATCTTTGAATTCGAATCCCCAAAATAACATCCGCTGTACCCATGTCCTTCATTTCAAAGATCGAATTCAGAATTTTCTTTGTAGAATTTATGACTCCTAAATTTGGACCTATGATGAGCACATCATCCACATACAAACCGTTGTTAAACTTCTTGGTGTAAATACATTTATCACATTCATTGATTAGAAATCCATGTGATATCATAGTGTGGTCAAACTTTTCATGCCACTGCTTAGGTGCTTGTTTGAGTCCGTAAAGCGACTTCACAAGTTTACACACCTTCTTTTCTTTTCCTTTCACCACAAATCCTTCGGGTCGTTCCATATAAATTTCTTCGTCCAACTCCTCATTCAGAAATGCGGTTTTTACATCCATTTGATGTATTTCCAAGTTATACAGGGCTGCAAGAGCAACTAACATCCTTATAGATGTTATTCTAGTTAATGGTGAATATGTATCAAAGAAATCCAGCCCTTGTTTTTGACGGTACCCCTTTGCTACTAATCGAGCCTTATACTTATCAATTGTACCATCTGCTTTCAGCTTCCTTTTGAAAATCCATTTGTATCCAATTGGTTTACAACCAGGTGGTAAATCTACCAACTCCCATGTATTATTTTGTAAAATGGATTCAACTTCGCTGTTTATTGCTTCTTTCCAATAAATACTTTCAGACGAAGTAATAGCCTCTTTGTAAGTTTGTGGCTCAGCCTCAGTAAGAAAGGTTGCGAAATCAGGTCCGAAGTCTTTTGCAAACTTGATTCTTTTGCCTCTCCTTGGTTCAAACTTGTTTTCTTGGAACGAATGTGTTAAGTCATTTTGTTCTAAATCTTTGTTCACACAACTGGATGATGAATCATCCTTGTTTCCATTTACTTGACTTGAATTATTTCCATAAACTCTATCTTTGTATGGAAATATATGTTCAAACCATTCAACTTCATTTTACTCAATTATGGTGTTGTCTTGAATACCTTGAACTCCAGATTTAAAAACTAGAAATCTATACGCTGCACTATTATTGGCATATCCAATAAACACAAAATCAACGGATTTAGGTCCAAGTTTAACTATTTTTGGTAAAGGAACTTGAACCTTTGCAAGGCAACCCCACATTTTCAATCTCTTATAAGATGGTAGTTTTTTACTCCACATCTCATATGGAGATTGACTTCCCTTCTTTGGTGGAGCTCTATTCAAGATGACATTAGCAGTAAGTATTGCTTCACCCCACATATTAAGTGGCAATCTAGAACCATTAATCATAGAATTTATCATTTTCTTTAATGTTCTATTCTTCCACTCGGCCACACCATTCTGTTGAGGTGTATATGGTGCTGTTGTTTGGTGAATAATTCCATGAGAAGTACAAAATTCTGCAAAGGCATTTGACTCATATTCCCCTCCTCTATCTGATCGCAGAATTTTGATATTCTTGCCCAACTGATTTTCCACTTCAGTTTTATATGTCTTAAACATATTCAAAGCTTCATCTTTGCTATGTAACAAATATACATAATAGTATTTTGTGTTGTTATCTATAAAGGTAATATAATAATTCTTTCCATGAACGTCTTTTCATCTTTTCATGAACATCTTTTCATCGCTATTGTTGGGAGTATAGGTCCCAAACATGCTTCTATTTCCACATATGTACCTTGTTGCACCGGTATCAACCTACCAATCCTTGCTATCAGTCATCATGTTAACTTTAGAAATGACTGCAACAAATTCTTCTGCTACATTGGCTTGGTTACTGTTGGCAGTAGAATTTGCTTTCTTGTGGCAGCAATCTTGTGCTTAATGTCCAGTTTTTCCACACACCCAGCAAGCTCCTTTAATTGCCTTGAAATTCTTTCCTTTTGGCCCGTGAATATTATTTCCCTTGCCTTTGGTTTTATAGTTCTTTTTGTCCTTCTGGTATTTAGGCATAGGTTTGGATGTCTCTCCACCTTCAATGACATTGGCTTTAGCTTCGAGCACTAAAGCATTCAATCCCTCATTCTTGCGGTGATCTTCTTGCACCCTTAACTTGAGAACCAGGTCTTCCATTGGCATATCATTTTTCTCTTGCTTGAGATGAATCTTAAAATCATTCCATGATGAAGGTAACTTTTCAATTACAGATCCAATAGTGAAGGAAACTGGTAATTCTATTCTTTCTGCAGCAAGTTCATGAATAAGAATCTGCAATTCTTCAACTTGATTGACAACAGGCTTGGAGTCCACCATTTGATATTTTAGAAATTTCCCAATGACAAACTTCTTCGAACCAGCATCTTCGATCTTATATTTATTCTCCAGCGAATCCCAGAGTCCCTTTGCAGTTTTATAAGATCTGTATACATCATAAAGCGTATCATCAAGGCTATTCAGAATGTAGTTTCTAAATAAAAACTCACTATGTTTCCATGCGTCAATTGCATTAAGGCTTTCTGCAGAAACATCATTTCCGTCTACCACAGGACATTCTTCCTTGACGACATGTGCAAGGTTCAGAGTTGTTAAATAAAACAACATCTTCTGTTGCCATCGTTTAAAATCCACACCTTTGAATTTATCTGGCTTCTCAACATGAGGTTTCATGTTACTCACAATGCCATTCATAGATTGTTCCATTCTAAAAAGAATTTTGCTATAAGACATAGTTTATCTAGCCTCAATCTATATTCAAGTTAGTGATTCTGTTCTGTTTTATTTTTTGTTCGTTTATTTAATTCTTTTTGTTGAAAGTAATCTTTGCATTCACTTATTGTTTCTAACACCGATGAGTATAAAAATTAAAAAGGTATGTGCATATTGAAGGGTCTAATGGGGTGCAAAAATAAAAAATAACCCATTTGGCTGACACCATTCCCATTCCATCTGCCACCACTCCAATATTTTTCTGACACCACTTCGACCATCATCCGCCACCACCAATAGTTGCCACATCTATCTCCTATTCCCTCTGCCACCAGCCGTCGTTGCCGCCACCATCATAATGTGCTGAGACCATCCGTCGGGTACTACTGCGCCTTATTGGCGCTTTTACCTGGCAGACTGCATAGATCTGTGCCTCTATTAAGTTTTTTTTGGGGGGGGGTTGGCAGTTTGCTTTGTTACCTTTTCATTTTTGTTACCCCATTTTTCCTTGTTACCGGTTTGTTTTATTTGTTTTATTTTTTACAACTCTTGTTCTGTTACCACGTACTTTTCAGAGATTTTTTTTTCAATCCTTGTGGGGGTTGAATTTTTTTTACTCTGTGTTTGTTACTATTTTCCGTTATCATGTTACTACGGTCCTTTTCTTTCTAATACCATGTTTTTCAAAGAGTTTTGAGTGTTTCTTACTAAATTTGAATTTTTGTTTTGTTGTTACGGTGTTTTGAGTTTTAGGTGTGTTGTTATTAAATTTGATTTCTTTTATGATGTTTCTTTTTACTAGATTTTTACTGTGTTACTAGTTTTTATTACTATAACTTTTTATGATTTTTTTGAGTTTTTTTTTATGTTTTTATTTGTTACTTATTAATAATTATAATCATAATAATAATTAAAATTGATAAAAATTCAATTTATTGGTTTAGGGTATTTTTGTAATGGAATAGGGTATTTTTACAAATAGTTTCAAAAGTAAGGTATTTTTCAAACCCCTATCAACAAAAGGAGCTTAAGGTATTTTTCAAACCCCTATCAATAAAAGGAGCTTTTATCTAAAAGAACCCTAATCAGAATCAACATAATTTAGTTACCAACAGATGTGAAGTTGTGGCATGCATGTGTTAAGAGAAGCATAATAAGTGATACATGCCATGTGATTATTAACTTGGGATGGGCTTGAGACATGAACGAGCAAATTATTAAATTTGATATAGACTAATCGTTTGTGTATTTACTAATACCATAAGCAATGTTATTATAGTCCTCATATTGCCAAAACATAAACACTGCCAATTCAACCATGTAAAAATTAATAGTGGTGTTTCAACTTCTCTTCTTTTGTTGCACGTGCATGTAAGATGCTGAAAAATCTAGTGTTTTGTTCCAACATTTTCTCTTTTCCTTTTACAGAAAATTCTGAGTGTTTTACTTATATACATACATAGAATCATTCCAGGAAAATTTCAAGGTAGCATCCACACAACTCAAATCCATTGCCTAAAAGCTAAGATAGACATTTTAGTTGATTTTAGTTAAATAAACATATATAATATATTATTAAACTGTGAAGAAGGGGATTCTTTGTCAATTTCTCTAGCTAGATTCACTAGTAAGTGGAATTGTCCAATTTCATAGCTAGTTAAAAATTATCAAAATTTCTTTGAAGGGCACTCTCAGATTACATGTTATTATATAGGGAGAAGAGGTTAATTCAACGTACACCTTTTGACTACACTTGTGGTGCATCGTGCGTTGCACGATCCCCGTTGTAATTCTAAAAGGACTTTGCAAGTAATAGTCATTAGTACTTGTAGATTTTTTTTTTGAAACACAACCTATCATTCATTAACACATCAATGAGGTCAAAAACAGAGGGTACCTATCGGTCCATGTACATGAGAAATTAGAAGCTAAAGCCACATAAGCAAGGGCGTGGGCAACTTTATTAGCCTCTCGTCTAACAAAGTTGCAAGAGCCATCACCCGCACAAGCTAACCATGATCGGATATCATTTAAAATAGAGAAAAAGGGTGGCAATTATCAGGATGGTGCAAGCTTGAAACTAGATTAAGGCAATCCGATTCGATTTCAAACCCCTTCTTGTTGCAAAAGTGTCCTCACACAAACTTGAGCCCTTTATACAATCCAATCGCTTATGCTAGTTCTAGATGTGGTTTACCATGATGCCGTTGTGCCATACAACCAAGCAGGAGACCGATATCATCTTGAATGGTTGCTCCAATCGCAAAATAGTCTTCCCCTTCATTCATGGCAGCATCAACATTGAGCTTCAAATAGCCTGTCGGTGGGGCTTCCCATTTTAAATATGATATTGAAATGTAAAATAGTAACTCTATTGGAATTAATGTAAATTCTATCTACACATAAGATTAGATTGATCGTAAAATGAACATAATTAGATCTTAAAAAGTTGACAAATAATGAAATGAACTTTTTTTTATTACAATAATGAAATGAACTTATTCTCTACCATTGCACAAAAAACTCTCTTTTGTCTATATTTGGGAAGATTTACCATAATCAATTTCCTCTTATATCTGAGATAGCTGCTTACTGATTGATGATCTCAAAATGTGATGTGATCACAATTCCTTCTTACATTCAAGGCATTTTTCGAGACTCTGATACATGTTCTGTGAAGTAACTTTGATTGCAAGCGAGCTTAGCAATTTTGTTTGCTGCATCCGTACAAGTATCTTCCAATCATCCTTAAGTAGGGTTATTTGAATGTTTCATTTTCAACTGAATAAGGATATCAAAAATGATATATACATTATTTTTGTCATCAAACCTCAAGGTCAAAGAATTTGAAAAGTAACATTTTGTTACTAATCATCTTAACTCACATTGCTCACTGAGGTGCACAAGATCAATGATTTAGTAGATATGAAACTACATCAAAAAACTATCATACTCACGTCCCTGTATGGTTGACATCCAAGTGAATCGGTAGTTTAGCACCATTGTTGGGAAAGTTTGGGCTACTATTACAAATTGAGGTGTAGATAGATAATTTGTAACTAGTTTGTCTAGTTGCCACCAAATGTCGGGAGGAGTAAAGATCTAGGACCTAAATGAAGAACGTGAGCGTTACTTGTCATATAACAACAATTTCATGGGACAGTTAGAAACATGATACATTAATATACCTCTTCTTTTTTATTAGTGCAGAATTTTTCCAATATGTCATTTGCAGGGAGCGCAGTTGGGGAAATAACTCTTCTATTGTTTAGGTTGATACATGAAGCTTTGTTTTCATTTCCCAACGCTTCATGCTTTGCTGTCTCATTGCAAAAAGTAGTGAAATAATTCTTCAAAATTATCGGTTCTGTAACCGACAAGAAACATACTCACTATAAAAAGTATTACCCATGATTAGTTTGGTTATGATTGAACTGGTTTGTGAATGGGCATGTTATTAATTACAAGAAAATTGTTTGGGTGCCTCCATTATTCAGAATCATAATATCAACATTTTCAGTTATCCTTAACATAGTTTGATTCTAGATGAAATTTGGAGCTGGCCATGCATGAGTCCATGTTCACTACGCAATGAAACAATGCTCATGTGCTTAGGACCAACTATATATGAGGATTGCTTATTCCTATATAGAGTCTGTTAATGTATATGATAACCAGCCTTGAAAATTCTGTCCATTGCTTTTTTTTAGAGTCTATTCTGTCCATTGCTTAGCTTAATATTCAGCAAGCAGCATAGAAAAGATATTATCTGAAGTAAAAGGAAAATTATTGAACAATGCAAATTAAGATGACTCTTTTTATATAGTGTAAATTCGTGGTTATCTAGACTCTAGTCAGGATGTATCCTGCCTAGCTATGTTTTACTGGTGTAAAGTATAACGCGACCTAGATGTGTCTAGCTCGGGTATGAATGCAGAATTAAACGATACCGAATGATTACACAAAAACCCAACTAGAAAAACTGCGAGCACCCTTGCCACGGGACAAACAAATCTACTAATTAAGAGGTGAGTTTAGTACAGAGAAAGAATAAAACGTGCTATCACAATAGACACTAAATAATCAAAAGGTAAACTTATAAAAGATTCCCTCTTTACGCCTTTTGACAATAAGCCAACTCCCGTTGCTCCTTCTTTCTCCCGCGCGCCTCACAGAACGTCTATCAAGCTCCTACAGATCTCCCGAACTCATCTTGGGATGACTTGACCTCCTAAACTACTTTCAACCTCCGTGGATATGTCCCTCGTACCAATGTGGTCGCCTACCATGTACTTGAAGGGTTGCCAAACACAAACACGGTTGAACTATGAATTTCGGATTGCAAGACAAAGTCTCATGGTAAAACGGCAGTGTTTGATTTTCTCTTTTTGCGGTCGAGCACTTTAGAATGATGCACAGATTAATTTCTTGCTTCAAACTTGGCTCTCGCTCGCATAGCATGCATGTCTAAACCTACAAAAGAGAATATACATATATAGGCATGTCTTCGAGTTGTTGTGAAAAACAAGTCTCCAACGTTACCATACACATGTAGGAGAATAAAGAAAGTTAGAATAGATAATTACCATAAACTCAAACTTACCTGATTCTAGTTGGACTCTATATGCGCCTAAATAAGACTTCTAGTTAAACATGGTAATCCTAATTTAACTAGGAAACATTAAGACCTTGCATGTATAGAATTCTTGTGCCTTATGCAATAAATCGTGACAAATTAAAACAAAGTTTAACACTTTAGACAAATTAAATTGCATGCTAAAAATAATATCACACGTGAAAGAATATCATGCAATAAATCGTGACAAATTAAAACAAAGTTTAACACTTTAGACAAAAATTAGTAATTTCAAGCTATAGGATTTTTCGTACTAACAATCTCCACTAACAATCTCCCCCTTTGGCTTTTCTAATTTTTCAAAACTTATAGTAGCGCAAAGTGTCACAAAGTGTCAAAAATGTTTCCTAAGGGTTTAAAAATGTACAAACAGTAAACACTCCCCCTTGGTAATAAAACTCCCCCTAAAAGTGTCACAAGAGCACAAAACACAAACTCAAATAAATCAAACATATAAATAAGAGTAAGAGTTTAAAGTGCAAAGACATATCTTGATCAACTACTAAGATGGAGACATATCCTGATCAGCTACTATATCTTCTTCCCCTTTTTGACAAAGGAGAAAAGTCAAAGTAATGCTGCAGAAGGGTTAGTGAAAACAGAGCCTTATGATTTGAAAAACCATATTAGAGCCCAAAAGATATCTTCCTGCAAAAAGTTGTAGCCACCAAAGGGAGTTCATAACATAAAACTTAGAATATATACAGAAATTAAGAAAATAAAGCGTAAAGCATAAAGACTTGAAAATAAAATGAATGTTTCAAGAAAATATATGAATATTTCTTGAGAATGTCTCAATCCTTCTACTTCCTCTTTCTTCATCCTTAGGAAACTGTATCAGTCATGATATTTCTTTTGTTTCTTCTTGTCCCTCTTCCTGTTAGAGCCTTCATCATCAGCTGTTCTTCTCTTTTTCTTCTTCTGAGGGGTAGCTGCACCAGATGAATCCTCCCTGGGTTTGGTTGATGGATCAACCTCCTTGGCATCCTGCTGTGCTTTAGCAGCTTCTTCACCTTTCACAGCAAGATAGCTCCTCAGGAATCCACTAATGTCAGCATCCTTGTACGCGAACGTTTGCCTATTCAAAAGTAAGCAATGCACTGTACAAAGGATCAAAACGTTGAACAAAAGAATTAAATGAGTTACTGAGCCAGTGACATGTTCCCTGAGCTGATTCAAGTCTTCTTTGAGGCAAGACATATCCTGTCTAAGTGAAGACTTTGCTGGAATATCTGTTGGTATATCTGCTATGCCAGATGAAGCCTGAGGTCGGTTAGAAGGTGAGATGAGTTTAGAGCAGTGATCCCTTCTGAGTAGATCTAAAGGTTTTGACCACTGATAACCCTTTTTATCCTCAACCTTTTGATCCTTCAAAAAATTATAGATCACCCAAGAAAATGGTAATTTGTAGGTTTTGGATTTTCTAGGTTCACTACCTGATATGCAGCCCTTAATGATATCAAAAACCTTTTTCCCCCAGTTAACTTCTTGTTTTGTCCCCAGTTGATATAACAACATGGCTCGTGGTCTTTTTATCTTGGTTTTGTGAGTAAGAGGATCTAGATTTGTCATAACAATCTTATGGAGAAGCTTGTATTTCTGGGCTATGCTGGATGAAGGAATTTCAGTTCTCTTGGCTGGCCATGTGGTTCCTATGAGTTCTCTAGCAATCTCATTCTTAGACAGGTTATATTTCTCATCATCTTCCTCATCTACATCAAACTATCTAATCCCCAGCCACTTTTTAAGACTCTCAGCAGTGAACTTAATCATTCTCTCTCTCACATAAATTTTTGTAGTAAACAGACAGTCAGCAGCCCCAAACTGTTTTGGGATATTGGACAAGAATTCTTTCATAACAGTCTCATTCACAGTTCCCTTACAATCAAACAATTTCTCCAGCTTAAAAAATTCCACCAACTCATGCAACTCAATCATATCAAAGTCAGAAGTCATAATCCTCCTTTCATAAGTAAATTTTCTAAAATTCACAAAATTTTGAAACAACTGAGCAACCTTCTTTCACATAGATTTTTGTAGTAAACAGATAGTCAGCAGCCCCAAACTGTTTTGGGATATTGGACAAGAATTCTTTCACAACAGTCTCATTCACAGTTCCTTTCAAAAGTAAATTTTCTAAAATTCACAAAATTTCGAAACAACTGAGTAGCCTTCTTATCGTAAAAGAAATAACTGTAAGGAGTAAAAGAACCTCTTATTGTTCTGATTTCAGTCCTCTTGAAGTCATCCAGATCAGGATGCGTCTGGCCTTGTTTAGCGTCACTCCCACTTGAGCCATCGCTAAATGTATCCAAACTGATGACCTTTTGCTCAGCAGATTCTAACTGAGATGGTTTCCTGGGACTTCTAATGAGGATCCCTGTGGATCTCCTAGTTGCTGGTCTCCGAGTTGGTATTGCTGGTATTTTTTGTTTCCCTTTCCTGATGTCTTCTCTTCTCTTCTTCTTTTGTTCATCAAAGTTTTCGGACTTTTCAGATGAGTCATCTGAACTTTCTACATTTTCTTCTATTTGATAATCACTGTCCTTGTCAGAGTTTCTGTCATTGTCCTATTTAGATTTCTGTTCCCGATCTGGTGTAGATGAGTCCTGATCAGATTTAGATTTTTCAGATTCTTCAGACCCTTTTTCCTTTTCAGAATCCTCCGCAGGATGCGATGAGGATTTGTCTTGTGTGTCTTTGTCAGACTAAATTTTCACTGGTTCCACTAACTCTGGTTCAAGTTCCGGACTCCTCTTTCCCTGAACTTCTGCATCCCTAGCATCATTAGGGTTTTCTCTGGCAATTGAGTGTAAAATCTCCTGTATGTTGGGAATCGCTTTTTGATTATCAGCTTGAATCTCCTCCAGATGAGGAATTTCTGGTTGTTCTTGAGGAAGTTCGCCTTCTGGAACTGGTATTTCCTTTGCAATCACTGGAATTGGATTTTCTTCCTCAACAATTAGATTTTCCGGTAGATTAGGGTTTTCTAGTTCCGGTGGAGGCTATTGAACCTGTTCAACTGGTGGAATCATGACTTCCGCCGGTGGATTCTGGTCTTCTTAAGGCGGGACATACAACACCATAGCCGTGAGTGGATCGAGTGTGTATGGGTTTTCTGCGATCGGAACTTGCGTAATCGGAGAAAACCCA
>CAVNYN010273442.1:0-26009 GCA_963692815.1 Nyctanthes arbor-tristis
TTTGATGAGACATTTGCACCAGTAGCCAGACTTGAGTCTATCTGATTACTACTTGCAGTAGCGTGTCATGTGGACTTCAAACTATATCAGATGGATATGAAGAGTGCATTTCTTAATGGCATTCTGAATGAGGATGCATATGTTAAGTAACCACCAGGATTCACTGAACCACAACATCTTGATCATGTGTACAGGTTGAGAAAAGCTTTATATGGTTTGAAACAAGTTTCCAGAGCTTGGTATGAAAGACTCACACTTTCCTTCTTGAACAAGGTTACAATAGAAGAGGTACTGATAAGACCTTACTCATCAAGCAATTGAAGAAGAGAATCATTGTTGCTTAGATATATGTGAATGACATTGTATTTGGATCAACATCAGAAGCCAAGACAAAGGAATTTGTCAAGACAATGCAAATTGAGTTTGAAATGAGTATGGTAGGTGAACTTATATTTTTTTCTAGGATTACAGGTGAAGCAGGACATAACTGTTATCTTTATCTCTCAGACAAAGTATGCTAGAAACCTGGTAAAGAAGTTTGGCTTGGAAGATTCTACACCGATGAGAACTCCGATGGCTACTAATCTGAAATTATCATAGGATGATCATGCAAAGGAGATTGATCCTACTTTATATCGTAGCATGATTATGAGTTTACTCTATTTGACAGTAAGCAGGTCAAACATATTCTTCAGCGTAGGTGTATATGCAAGATATCAGTCAAAGCTGAGAGAGACACATCTGGCTACTGTCAAGAGAATTATCAGATATGTTAGTGGAACAACAGAGTATGACATATGGTTTTCTAAGGATACCAATGCTAATCTTGTTGGTTACTCAGATGCAAAATGGGCTGGGAATGTTGATGACTGAAAGAGTATTTCAGGAGGATGTTTCTACATGGGGAACAACCTGGTTGTCTGAATGAACAAAAAGCAAAATTTTATTTCACTCTCCAAAGCAAAAGCAGAATACATAGCTACAAGAAGTTGTAGCGCACAACGTTTTTGGATGAAACATTTGTTGGAGGACTATGGAATTTCCCAAGATCAGGCCACTATTTTCTGTGATAAAATAAGTGCTATAAAGATTTCAAAAAATCCAGTTCAACACTCTAGGACAAAACATATTGATATAAGACATCATTTTATAAGAGAGTTGGTTGAATAGAAAGTGACTGCCTTGGAGTATGTTCAGACAGAGGATCAACTTGCTGATCTGTTTACTAAAGCATTGGATGCATCTTGATTTGAAAGCCTAAGAAAACAGATTGGCATTTGCATACAGCCTAAATAGGTTCAACATCATGAAAAAGAAAAATTGTGTTGCAGGTAAAATCAAAAAATAATTAAAAAAAGAGAATGAAGAATGAGGAAAAAAAAGAAAGTTTTTATTCTTTGCATTTTTCATATTATTGTGTGATTTATATGTCGTTCATGTTCATATTAATCAAATCATTATATCTGTGCAGGATATCACTGAGAAACCTAGAGGAGGATGCGTCTTGAAGAGATAAGTCAAAAATTGTTCTCCTTATTCTATAGACATAAACTACATAAAAAATAAGGATGAAATACGTCCTGCCTACTTTGCACTATAAAGGGTCACTGATTGAGGGTCATAAATTTTGTTGTAGGTCTATAGTCAGCATCTACACTCTTCGGCACTACATACGACCAATAATGTGTAAAGGGCAGAGTCAGTAAGAGCAAAAGCTACTAGTCAACTAAGTCTTTGAGCGCTTGCAGCTCATAAGACAATGCTCAAAATTGTCGAAAAAGTTGAGCATGCTGATTACTTAAAAGTTGTATTCTTTTTATAAGAGTTGTTTAGATGATGATTGGTCTTCTTGTGCATCACTCATAAGGCTCAATAAAAAGATAAATTCGAAACAAATTCCATTCAAAAATAACTTCCTTCCATTAAGAACAGTTCAGTTGGCTGAATACTTCATGGTGTAAACTTCAACAAGCATTTTGGAAAGTATACTGTACTGAAATTAAATTAATGTTGGTTCATTTCATTTGCATATGTTTGCTTGTGTGCATGTAGCCCATATGCATCTCGTACTTTTGTTAATGGGTCAAATAGGACGTATCTGGATGAGCTTATACCTTGCGGTAATTACAGGTAAACCGCTCTTAAAATTTCTAATGGGCTAATTTTTAAAACGAACATTTTGAAACTATTCAGTTTCCCTCTTATTTGTCAAACTTTCCATTTTTTCATACCAACCCTAACAGTTTCTGAATCTCAAAGTTTCTTCTTCGAAAATTCTATCTGCTCTCAAAAGTCTTCGATTTTTTCTTGTGTTTTCATTCCAAAAAATCTTGTCACAAAAAACATGGCTGGTAAGGGAAAATGAGGTGCTGGTGTCTGACGAAGTGGCAGGCGTTTTAAGAAATCAATTGCAGACACAGGTACTTCACAACACGTTGAAGCATATGCTCCTACGACTCAAAATACTTCTCCACCACTAGTACAACGACTAGAATCCATCCCTGAAGAAGCGACACGGATTTCACAAATATCAACGGAAAATGTTTCGTATATTCTTGATCTGCTTAAACAATAGTGCTCTACATTTTCATCAGAGGAACGTGATCAAGCAGAGCAGATTCCAATTCCACCAGCCGCACCAATCCAACAGCCACGGCCACAATCAGAAAACCCAAATCTGCCAGACAATCTAATTGTGCAACCAGAAAATCAAATTATAGCGGTCACAGAGGATATTACAGTTCCAGAAATTGAACCCTCACAAGAAGAACAGCAAAATCTGAACCCAGAGGTTCAATAGGCTGAAAATCAGGTGGAGATTCCCAACATTCAAGAGATTTTACACTCTGTTGCCAAGGAAAACCCTAATAAAATTGAGGATAGTCAAACTCAGGGAGAGAAGAGTCCAGAAAATGAAGCAGCTATCGTAGAACCAGAAAAAGGCAATTCTAATAAGGGTGAACAAGACAAATCCTTATCACATGCTGCGGATTCTAACGAACAGAGTCTGAAAAATTTGCGGATTCTTTGATCAGGATTCATCTATACTAGACAGGGAGTAGAAATCTAAACAGACCTATGACAAACATTCTGACAAAGATAGTGATTATTAGATGGAGGAGGAAGAAGAAAGTTTAGAATTTGAGGAGTCAGAAAAATTTAAAGAGCAAGAAAGCAAAGGAAGATATCAAGAAAGGGAAACATATCACGCCAGATTTACCAAAATAGAGACCAGTCACCAGAAGATCTACCAGGATCCACATTGGAGATCCCAGAAAATCGTCTTAATCAGATTAGGATGAGCAAGGGCCAATCAATTTGGATGCGTCTAGCGAAGGGTCCACTACTAGTGAAACCAACCCATGCCAGACACATCCTGATCTAGATGATTTCAAACCGACTGAAATCAGAACTGTAAAAGGTTCTTTTACCTCCTACAGTTATTGTTTTCATGATAAGAATGCTTCTCAGTTGTTTAGAAATTTTGTGAATTTTAGGAAATTTACATATGAAAGGAGGATAATGATTTCTAATTTTGAGATGTTGGATTAGATAACTTGGTTAAGTTTTTTAATCTGGAAAAGTTGTTTGACTGCAATGGGAAAATAAATGGAATGTTGGTGAAAGAATTTTTTTTCCAATATCCCTAAGAACTTTGGGGATGTTTATTGTCTATTTACAACCAAGATTTATGTGAGGGGGAGGATAGACAAGTTTACTGCTGAGAGTCTTAGGAAGTGGCTGGAAATTAGACAGTTTGAGGTTGATGAGGCAAATGATGAGAGGTTCAATCTGTCTAATAATGAGATTGCTAAAATGAGATTGCTAAGGAGATTATGGGAACCACCTGGCCAGCTAGAAGAAGTGAAATACCCTCAGCCAGTATGACCCAAAACTACAAACTGTTGCATAAGTTTGTGATGACCAACTTGGAACTTACAAACTACCATTTCCTTGGATGATATGCAATTATTTGAAGGATCAGGAGATCGGAAGAAAGAAAAAGGGATCAGTGGTCTAGACCTTTTTAGATTTACTTAGAAGAGATCACTGCTCCAAACTCATCTCACTTCCTATCAGATCACATGTCTCATCTAGCACATCAGATATTCCAGCAGAAGTACCAGTAGTCTTCACCAAGGGAGGACATATCCCGCATCAATGAAGACTTGAATCAGCTCAAGGAACAAGTCACTGATCTTACTATTTCTCATATTTCTTTTCTTAAACGTTTTGATTCTTTGTGCAGTTTAATAGTGCACCGTTTGTTATTGAATGGTCAAACATTTGCTTATAAAGATGAAGATATCATTGGGTTCCTGAGGAGTTTTCTATCTGTTGTGGATGAAGAAGCTGTTAAGAAGAAGCAGGTATAGAAAGAAGCTGATCCAACATAAAAAGCCAAGGAGGATGCATCTGGTGAAGCCGCTCCTCAGAAAAAGAAAAAGAAAAGGTCAGCTGAAGATGGTCCTGGTCAAGACAAAGACCCAAAAAAGGCCAAGAAATAAAATAAATAAATAAATAAATAAAGATTAATGCAGTCAGCCAGGAAGCAAGCAATGAAGGAAGGAATGAAACATTCTCAAGATGCATTTACTGTTTTCTTGAAACACTCCAATTTGAATTTCTGTCTCTAAATTTTTATGTTTTATTGTCTTTTAATTTCTGTTTTATTATGTGATGGTTATGTTTTAAACTCCCTATACTGGCTACTACAATTTGTTGCGAGAAAATATCATTTTAAGCTCTAATATGGTTTTATAAATCATAAACTCTGGTACGATTTTACACTAACTCTTCTACAGGATTTATCTGGCTTTTCACCTTTGTAAAAAAAGAGGAGAAAATAGTAAATGATCAGAATATATCTTGATCTAATTGGTTTTCTGTATTGTTAGGGGGAGTTGTCTTACTAAGGGGGAGATTTTATTGTTTACATGTTTTTAAACCCTTATGAAACATTTTTGACACTTCGAGCTGCTATCGGTTTTGAAAAATTAGAAAAGCTAAATGGAGAGATTGTTAGTACAAAAAGTTTTGTAAATTGTTGGCATTCCTAATTTTCCCTTAAGTGTCAAAAAGTCTTTTTACATGTTTGCTTGACATTTTTTACGTGTAATATTATTTAGCATGCAAATTTAATTTATTTCCTAGGCTGAAAGAATAAGTTGTGGCGTTTGTACTTTTCTTGAGGCATAAGAGATTTAATTCCATTCATATTTTAAATTTCCTAGTTTGAGTTATCTTAGGTTTCCATGTTTAACTAGGTTTCATATTCATGTGTGTAAAGTTCAAATTAGATTAGGAAAGTTGTAAATTTGTGGTATACAAGAAATCTAACTTTTCTTATTTCGTTTTCGACTTGAATATGGTATCTTTAATTCTTGTCTTACATAAGAATTCAAAGACCAATTCTATAAATACTTCTTGTAGGTCGAGGAGGAGATACACGGCGTCTTGAGCAAAACACTTCACACGTGGATTATTCTTCAAGGCTCGACACAAGAAATAAGCACTGCCATAAACCCGCGAGACCATGTCTTGCAAATTGATTATCACGCTTTCAAGCCGTGTTTGTTTGGCGACCCTTCATGATAAGGTTAGGTGTAGTCGTAAGAGATTGTTTATTATTGTTTTATGAGTAATAATGGCAAAACATATGATATACTTCTCTATATCCGATGCTTGAGTATTTGGCTCTCTAGTCAAGACCTAAGTGGTCTAGTGGCAGTCTAGTGGGTTTCTCGCACTCCAAGTCTAGGGTTCAATTCTCCTCCCCAATAGTCCCCTTGTAATATTAAAAAAAAAAAAAGAATCTGGCTCTATACGAAGAACTTCTTGTTTGAAATAATTGAAATTGCAAATAAAACTTTTATTAAGTTTGAAGCAAACTCATAACTAATTGGACTAAACCACGGATATCCCGCTCTCTTTAAGTTGATTTAAGCCCTAGTTCTCAGTCACCGCTACAACAAATAATTGCAAGACTCGTCACTTCTAAGATACAACAACTCAACTGTAATATTGTATTGTTTAATCTTTTGTGCAAAGATGAATTCAAAGCTCCACTATAAGAGTACCTTTTTTTCCGCAGATCCAACCACAATTTTATTACTTTTTCAACAAAATATAACCAACCAAATTAGGCCACCTATCAAAAATTCAAAAAATAAATCTCTCTTAAATTAAAGCTGTTCAATTTAAATGGTAGACAAACACACTGTTAAATTTCTAGGTTATTAGATACCCTAGTACATGACACGCGTGTTGCACGTGTTTGGTGTTTTTATAATGTCATCTCTAGATATTATTTACCTAAATATTAATTGTTTAAATGTTTAATAAATGAACACTCAACTATCTTACTTAAACCAGATATCTTATCTTACCAAACTTATACTAAAAAGTTCACTGAAACTTGAAAATGAAATCAGAAGTTGTATTTGATAAGGAAAAAAAAATATTTTAGAAAGAAATTTCGTAGGCCAATAGTTGTTTTAGCCTGTCATTTTAATCAAAGTATAAATATTTTCTTCTCAAGAAAAATATGATTAAAATACATGTAAACCAGATTGATTGATGATATTTAGTAATTTAATACCGTTTATGCAAAAATAAAATTAAATAAAATATTAGATGCGAGGGAAGATTCCAGAGCTGGCATTTGAGGAGACGACTAAATGTTATATATTATGCTATTAAATACTAATTTATGTTTAATTATAAAAAATAATATGATTAAAGGACAAATATGTAATTATAAAATATGGATGAGGGTATTATCACCTAAAAATGTTTCTTTAAGGTATTCTATTATATATATATATATAGAACAATGTGTATTTGTTTAGCTAAACAAAACATTTCTATTCACAAATTATTTAGTCATTTAACCCATATGAATGCATGATTTATTTGTTTATTTAAAAAAAAAAGAATCTTTCTGTTCACAAATTGTTTGGCCATCTAACCTACATGAATGCATGGTTACTTACTGATATAAATGTATGATTTAATTCAATTTATTAATTGTTAATTCAATGTTTATAAATGTATGATTTTAATGAAAAAACAAATATATATATATATATTAAATGACAGTTTGTCTGGCACAATTGTAATTTCATCTAGCGCAATTAGAAAATCTTTTTCACCTAAAGATCTATCTGGCACAATTGCTTATAACGTCATACCACACCAATTGTCACTTTTAATAAAAAAAATTATTACAAACGTAATAGTGAAGGATTGAACACGTGACATACATGTTAAGAGCAATATGCTTTTAAATCATTATACCAATTCTTTTGTTTGTTAATAATTTTCATTTATATATTATTATTCTCGCGTGTTTTCACTCAAAGAAAATATTAAATTGTTAATAATTGTTTGTCTGCAGCATCTCTAAATTTATAAACATACGAAATTGGATTTATGAAAGAAATAAAGAATTAATTTAATTAATGTTATAATTTCATAAGAAAAGTAGAATTGACAAAAGGCATTCTCTGATCCGGTTGGATTCCTAAATAAACATGATTGTGAATATTTTTCTTTTTCTTTTATTTGAATATTAATTAACTTTCTCTAATATTGATTAGCCCAATTGAAAAGAAAAACATTATTTTGTATTGCTATCTTCAAGTTTATCTTCTCGAGATTCAAAAATTCATACAAAAATCACACTTTGTTTTTTTATCTATATTTACAAAATAAATAAATTGTAGTGTGTAAAATGTTTATTCCTTCAAAGAAAAACAGTTTTAATTATTAACATTTATAGCGGGAAATATTAAGAAAAAATTACAATTATAATTTTTACCATTTTCTTAATTTCTGCTTTCCTATATAAGACAAATGTAACCTCAACCTTTGTTCATTTTCCCAAATTTATCCAAGTTTACAGCCTTCCCAATTTTAAAAAATCGTATTCCCAAGTTTCTTCATGTTTATCGCCTTCACAATCTCCAATTATAGCAAAAGATTTGCAACCTCATACCGTCGTTTTTGTAGGGACCATATTTTTCTTGCCTCACTTCTCATGGTAATTACAAACATTTATATATTTGGTTTTAATCGCGAAACTTAAAAAACTTTTTACTCAGTTTCTAACTCATGGCTCTAGGTTATTGAAAACATTATCTCACTATCTCTATAATGTAAATTAAAAATGTTATTTTTAAGCGTTGATAATTTGATTTTTTTTGGTGATCTTTGGGGTGACCATCTACATCGTTGTTTTTTCCATTTTTGCAAAGCCTATTTAATTTTAATGAAGAAGTTGACCAAATCAACAATGATTTTCAATGGGTGTTGGTGACACAAATTGTAAGCCAAAAGTGCGCTGATTTGTAAAACAGTTGAGCAAGATGATTCTCTTTTCAACTGTTTTAATAGTCAAAATATTTTGTTATTTAATTTGATATAGGTTTAATTATTTAATATAGTTTTAATTTTTAGATACTATGTCTATGCATATTTACCGGTTACAAGGAAATATTATGTAATTTAGAATTTACTATTGAATATTGTTATTGAAATCATATTTAGCTTTGCATGTATTGCTTTTGTATTTTCAATTGATGTACAAATGTTGCTCATTTGTACTTTAATTTTGCAATGGTTATATTTTACACATTTTTCTATCCGTGCATCGCACGGGTGCTTTACTAGTTTACTTATAGATATATGTGTGTGTGTATATATATATGCTAATTTTTAAGTATTATTTTATTTGTTATTTGCTATACTAAAGTAATAAATTGATATTATATATGGGTATTTGTATAAAATAAAATGAAGTATCACCCGATTAAAAATGAATGTGAGGAAACGAGATATTATTCGGTTAAAATTATAAGTCGGGAAGGTACTTTCTTATGAGTATGAAAATTTTTATGTGAACCAGTATCGAGTAAATATGGGTATGTACATACCCATACGTATTCCGACGCTCTTCCGATCTAATATTAAATAAGTTAGATGATATAAACGTAAAATATAATTAAACATTAATCAAGTACATAAGCGGGTAACTATTAATATATTATTTATAAAACATTAATTTAACGTGTCAAATATTAACTCAAAACTCTATATTTATTGCTTTTGTTATGCAAATCCAATGGCGCTTATTTGTTCAATCTTTTATTGTTCATTATTATTGATTTTTTTAGAATTAGTCTTCTCATGTAAATGGGTGAGATGTTAGACTCATAGTTACTATAGTTGATCGTAATTTGATTATTTGATTGCTAATTATTACAACTTTATATAACTTGGACTGTGAACTTGAATAATGTGTTTGGAGGGGATCCAAAATTATAGACTCAGTTATTCAACCAAATTTACGCTCAATACTCAAACATTTTACTACAAATATCCAATGATGATTTGTAATTTGCATATCAATTCGTAATTCTAGACAATACAACTGGTATATTGTACTTTATTTATGAAATAATGTTTAAAAACCAAACTTATATGTTAATTTTGATACAAATATACACTATAACTCTAACGATCGTCATTCTAAAATCATGTTACTTTTTTAAGGATTATATTTGTTATTTGTTAGACTAAAATAACAATGAGATCGGAAGAGCGTACTTGCACAAAATAAAATGAAGCATCACCCAACTAAAAAGGCATGTGGGGAAATGAGGTATTATCCAGTTAAAAGGGGTATGTCGAATGTACTTTTTTATATGGGTATGAAAATTTTTATTTGAACGGGTATCGAGCGAATACGGGTATATACATTACATGCCCGATACATATTATTAGATTGTTAACTAATAATATTAAATAAGTTAAATGATTTTAAAGTAAAATATGGTAGAGCATTAATCGAGTACATAAAAAGGTAATTATTAATATGTTATTAATAAAATATTAATTTAACGCGTCAAGTACTAAATCAAAATTGTATATTTACTGATTTTGTTATGCAAGATCGGATGACACGTCAAGTACTAAATAAAATATGATATTATTTACTTTTATAATACTACAATGTAATCATGCATAAATACATACATGAATAAAATAGGTTGTGCCATGTGAATTTTTTTGGGTTTTCTGTATGAACTCAATCAAATTAACTACATTATCTTTTAATATCCTTGTTGGCTGTCTTCACAACTTGAATTCTGCTATCAAAATTTATCGTCAAGGTAAATTATATGAATCTCTTTTATTTCATCAATTATTCGAGATACTTTTTTTGTTTCCGTTGTCACTAAAGAAAAAAGAAACATAAATTATGACAACATTAATTGTATCGAATGTCACTGAATTTTTACTTTACTTGCAAATAGATAAATGATATGTATCTATCAATAATAATTAGATTAAGAACTTTAATTTAATGGGAATTAAGTCTCTCTACTTTAATTATCAACAATTATATCACTAAAGTTATACGTAATTACAAGAAGGTCACTTCGTTAATACTATATTATTATCTTATCATCATCAAATTATAGTCTCAAATAATAAAAAAATGATTACTTTAAATGACACATTTTACTGAAGAGGAAAAGTAGAAAAATAATTTTAGGGTTCACGGAGCATTTAACGTCTATCTTAACATATAATTTTAAATGAATTTTAATCGATTGCCATGCATCACATATATGGTCATGTTATCATTTCATCTTATTCTAACAATTTCTACTGAAAATCTTTACAAATATGAATTCTTAAATGCGATATGATACTCTAGAACTTTCGGCCATAAGTCTAAGTTAAAGATCAGTATTCTTGATATATTGTTACGGAATTTTTATCATTCGATTACATTGTGTAGTGGCACGAGACTTATAATCTCAAGACATGGGGATCACATCATTTAGGTAAACATTCTATTTGGATCAGATGCAGGTGATAAATTTTTTTCTTCTAAGAAAGACTCTAATATTATTTGATCCAAGACTTCGTTTTACAATACAAATTACATTTGTAAATGTCATAGTTTTTGTATTCTTTTATGACATCAAGTATCTAAATTTTTATCAAACTACTTTTGATGTATAACTTTTTACTAGATCTCTACCAGTGCATCACACGGGTGAAAAATCTAGTATAATATCAAAATAACCATTAATAATGTCAAGGGGAAAATATGAAATTAAACTAAATAAGTACGGGTAGGGTCGTCTAAAAGTATTTCTCCCGTTATTCTCTTTTAGATAGATATGAGCTAAATCAATTTATTTATTAATTTTAATTATAAAGAAGAAAATAGCATTAAATGATTGATTATCAACCGAATTATTTTACATATTATTTGAAATTTAGTTGAAAAGATAGGATAATCAATAGAAAGTATTTTTTTTAATTAAAGGTTAGGAAATACATTCAACTTCATTGCCTTGTGAAACACTGGATACATCCAAATTCAAGGAATTTTCAAGCCAATGTATGGAACCGTATGTAGAATACAAGGAAATTGACAATTAAGTGATTCGTTGGCAATCTCATGTGTAGCTCCATTAGTGAATATTGAACTTTGACGTTTCATCGCCTTTGGAGTATTGCTTTACAGTCTTCGATTAGGAGGACATATTCGGAAGCATCCTCGTATGAAGAATTAACGGCTTTAGCAAAGTTACCAAAAAAAAAAAAATTTACTCGAAAGCAAAAAATAACGCTTTTACTTCGAATAATGTAAAAATTGATTTTAAAAAAAAAGAAGATAAAAGGTGTCTGAGTACGAAAACAACCTGTATTTTTTATAGTTGTCAAGAAAGAGATGTGAATGTGTAGAAATGGAGATAGATATTCATATATATCACCATTTGAAAAAAATCATAAAATAAACTCTACCCAGAAAGAAAAAGGGGAAAAAAAGAGAAAAGAAATCAACAAAATAAAGCCCCCCCCCACCAAAAAAAAAACAAGAAAGGGGTGGGGGTGGGGTTGAAGATCATCACAAAAAAGGTGAAAAAATTGAAGGGCAAAATTGGAATAAAAAATGACTGACCATTGGTCATTTTAAAGCTCTTTTCATATATATATATATATATATATAGACACACACGCGCGTATATACATACATATATATACTAGTAATGTACGTGCGATGCACGTATTTCGTTTCATTTTTAGTATAAATACATATAGAATTTGTTTTGTAGATAGGTTAATGATTATGAATAATAATTAAGCAGACTAAAAGTTGAAAATTGATACTTGATATGAAGTTGTAATCTTGAACAAGAAATTCTTCTCCAAGATCATAATTAAGTGATACTTCCTTTGGCTCTCTATTAATACATCCATACACATTTTCTATGAAAGAAGAAAATTCCAAGGCCTTCCCAGAAATTTAGTGACAAATTGGCCATATGGATCATACCAAATTGAAAACAATGAAAGCTAGTAAGCTACATACCAAAATATCAATAAATGCATATTTCGTGAAATCAATTTAATAACCAGTAATAGACAAATTTGAAGCTTGATAACTACATATAATACAAGCTAAAATGAACTTATTCTAAACTAAATGAGCTGTTGAAAGTTCACATCAACTTAAAATTGGAAATTAAACAAGCAAGTTCCAACTAAATAAGCCAAAAAGTTAAAGTAAATATACATGTATTCAAAGGAAATTTAAACTTGATCATTATAATACAAAACATCCGCATAAACGATAAATCAATACACGATTCAACAAATATTTAGAAAGTTCTAAATAGTTGACAATTGCAAAGAAATTCACTGTTATCAAAATTATCCCACATGTGTATGGGGTCTAAACAAGTAATATAAGTTATGAGTCGAGTGTCGTACCCATAATGGATCGATAATTAAAATTCACTTTAACTAAACACCTTTGACAAATAGCACAAACTAGCAAACACACACAATTAAGTTTTGAGTTGCAAACCAAAGAAGCAAATAAAATTATGCAAGATAATTAAAAGCTAGAATTTATAAGAATTAAGTGAATTCAGAAGATTAAAGCACTATGATCCCTGAATCCACCACCGTTTCCACAATCAATCCTTAGTACTTGCCCTCACTTGTTCTAGCTTAGGGTTGAAAATCAATAATCCTAATTTATTCCGAAGCCTTTCTCGTGGTCAACAAAATCTATACCTATATGCGAGACCAATTATCTCTAATTAACCTTCGAACATAAGACATACATTCATTCACTTTGATTATTATCCAAAGATTTCATAGAGTATAAAAGTATCTCTAGCTAATATAGAACCCTATGTTGTTCACTACCATGTACTAAACTCATGAAAAATCTCTCGAAAACAACATGAATCACAAAGCTCAATTCAATGGTGATCAAACATCAAATTGGAATATGTGCATAATAAACAATCAACAATGAACAAGAACAACAGCAAGAACGAACACCATAAATTAATCATGAGATACGGGGTTTCATCATGAACCCTAGTTCAAAGAGTTTAGCCTAGCATGATATTACTAGGCAAAGCAAAAAGAAAAGATGAATTCATAAAGAAAGAAATAGAAAGATAGAACCCAAGCACTTCAATCTCTTCGCGCTTGTATCTCCACCTTTCCTTGCATTTCTCCTCTTTCTTACGTCTCTCCCCCTTTGTCTTATGTTATTTCCCGTCCATTTATAAGTGTAGACGCCTTAGAATTCCCAAAATCTCGAAAATGGGCAAAAAACGAGTGAAATAACCCATTCAGCTATGGGCCGCGGGTCACCGCGGTATTTTTGCCGCGGGCTGTAGAAAATTACCCATTCCGTAGGTCACCACGGTTTGCTTGCCCAGGTCAGCCCGCCGGCTACTTTCAAAATGTGCGTTTCACATGATTTGACTTTTTCTTGTAGCAATAGTCATTTTCAGAATTTTCCTTCTTTTAAACAAGTCCAAAACTTCTCGAACTCTTCACAAAGATCCTTGTACTGTTCAAATACAATCCAAATAGTCTCTTTCAAGTTTTCTCAAAGTGCAATTTAGTCCTCAAACTTATTGACATTGATCTTCTTATGCCGAAACTCTCGAGCCATCTCCCATTGATGCCACAACTTGAATGTAAAGCTCCAATTTGGTTCAAAAATCATTTTTTTCACCTAGTATCACCCCAATTTGAGCTTTTTTTTTTTACCTATATGAACTATATTCACACAAATTAGGTAGAAATATGCTCAATTATATATATAAAATTGAGTAAGTTAAGAGGAATATATTACATATAAAATACACTTATCAAACTCCCACAAACTTAACTTTGATCTCTCGAGCAAGAAATTCACCCAATCATATTAAACAACACAAAGTGGGGTAGCTCCTCGAACTTCCTTTCATAAGTTGTGATGTTCTTATCCCCCTACATGAGTTGTAGAAACTCCACCTCCTTATGATTACGGAGGACTTGGGGAAAGTACTTGTCCGTTATCTCAGTTTTGAACTGAGCCCAAGGCATGTTCCTCAGTTTCTCATCAGTCTTGGTACGGGATGCTGACTCCCACCAATGTTCAGCCCCACCGACAAGCTTGAATTCTGCTCACAATACCATATGATCCTCAGGGCATGAGATGTGGTGGAAAATTTTCTCCATAGTGTGGATCCACTCATCCATTACCAGTGGCCCACCCTCACCGTCAAATGTCGGCGGATGATGTCTACAGAACTGCTTGATGACTGGCACTGCGGGGGTAGCTGGAGGTGCTGCTGGTGCCGGAGTTAGAGCTGGAGCTGGAGCTGGAGCCAGGGCCTGTGCCATTCCTTGCACGACCCGGATAAGTTCCTAGAGTACATCTGTTTATGTTGGGCACACCATTTCCTTACAAAACAAATATTTTCGCTGTAATAACTTGAAAGGTACAATACAATAGGAAAATAAGGAGGAACAACTCAAGGAACATGAAAAATCATGCATAGCTTAGGTAGAGAAAGATAGACCTTTTTATAAGCCAAAAGACCCCCTCCATCTAACATGAAGCCCTTTGGGTGGAAGCCCAAGAGCAAAACCATGCGGGCTTGGCCCAAAAAGGATAATATTATGTCAAAGTGGAGCGGGTCCTTTCAAATGGTATCAGAGTAGAGCCCAACAAGAAGTGTGGCCAACGAGGACGTTGGGCCCCCATTAAATGGGGTGATTGTAACAGTCTCAATCCCACATCGCTTAGGTAGAGAAAGAGAGTCCTCTTTATAAGCCAAGAGACCCACTCCATTTGACATAAGGCCTTTTGGTGGAAGCCCAAGAGCAAAACCGTGTGGGCTTGGCCCAAAGCTGATAATATTATGTCAAAGTGGAGCCGGTCCTTATAGATGGTATCAGAGCCGAACCCAGCCGGAAGTGTGGCCAACAAGGACGTTGGGCCCCCTTAGGTGGCGTAACTGTGATAGCCTCAATCCCACATCGATTGGGTAGAGAAAGAGAGACCTCTTTATATGCCAAGAGACCCATTCCAACTGACATGAGGCCTTTTGAGTGAGAGCTCAAGAGCAAAACAATATGGGTTAGGTCCAAAGCGGATAATATTATGTCAAAGTGGAGCGGGTCGTTACACATAGACAAGCCATTCTCACCAAATTTAATTTATGTAGCAACGTCCCATCACAGATCATAAATAGCACATGTTCCAGATGATTTCTATGAAACCAGCTGGCAAGGGAAAAATTTCACAGTTTTTCTCTACTTATTTTTGTTTTTTTTTCAGTTTTTTTTTTTTTAGTGATCAAAGATATCAAAGATTAACAATAAAACTTCAAATTAACAACAAATACCCAAAAAAAAAACCAAAAACATAACTACTTAAGTGAATATGGTTACATTCCAACAATTGATATTACTAACATAGGCATCAATCTTCACATTAAGTTGACCTCCCATAAAATTTTACATTGTCCCAATGTAAAGAAAAGCACAAGAAGGATATTACCCGATCAAGCACTTTGGGCCAATATTTGCACTGACTAAAGATCATATCTCAGGAGGAGGTGGGGGTGCTTGTGGTTGCATAAGGTGTGCTAGCATGTCCATTACCTCTGGATGCTCTCATGCCCTCTCTCTTCTTTACTCCTCTTTGTCAGCCCGTATTGTCTCAAGGATAGCTTGTTGCTCTTCATAGATCATCTGACACTGCTGCGTATAAAACTCTATATCTGCTATCATTTGTGCCTGAATAGACTCATGAACTAGACCAAAATTTACATCTCCTCTTCGACGTCTCTGTGGTGGTGGCATTGGTTGTCATGGATCTGGTCTAGCCAACTTCTCATCCGATCTCCCTACTTCCATTGGTTCAATTTCTGCCTACTCTTCTTCTTCACTTAAATGTTGTGTATTATGGATTCTAACACACAGGGCATTTGACTAGAACAAAGTGCGAAGATTTAGAGCACTTACTGAAGTTTTTACTCCTTCAGATGGAAGCATAGGCATATGAGCAACCTTGCAAAGCCCCGATATCAATGAAGGACACACCAACCGGACTTTTGTAGTCTTCTTGGCTATTTCTTTCACTTTGTTGAATATCATACCTGCAAAGTCCAGATCATGCCCCTGCGTGAAGGCATAAAGCAAGCGGAGCTTGTTGCCATAGATGTCTGTCGTGTTGGATGTTGGCAGAATGTTATTGCACAGTACATGATGGAAGATCCTGTACTTTGAATTGAGCACACTGCGGGTAACCTGTTGTTAGATGGCCATACCTTTGAAGCCTTCTCACAGAAGCTGTCATTGATCACAATATTCCAGTTATGTATGACCAGAAACTCTAATGTCCCGTGAGGTATCTGTAACGTCCCGCAAAAATTTAACAAGAAATTGAGCCAAATGATAGTATTTTGATAACGATAGGAAGTTACTTGAATTTCAAGGTTATACAATTATGATTGAATTGAACACCAAGAAATAGAATGTAATAATATAATTGTATTGAATTGCAAATTTGCAAGTTGGCCATTCAATTGAATAACAAAAATTGAAATGTGACAATGTGATCATATTTAAATTATTGATTGTTACAAAAATGAATGTCAAGAAATTGGAACATGATTACTGATAACATGATCGATATTTTGACAATGAATTGGAATTCGAAGGTGGTTATTGACAATGTATTGATAATAATTGAATAATCACATGAGTTTATTATTGATAATGTAAACTTTTTTTGACAATGATCCAATAACCACTTAAAATGTCACAAGAGTTCAAAGAATTATTACTCAAGTGAGCCTAAAGGCAAAAATATGATTATTAGTTAGCACAACTTGAAGTTAATCACCTAATTGTAAAATCACGTTAATTGAAAAGACTCAAGTAACATGGATCAAAATATTATAACTTAATCATAAGACAGTACAAAATATAAGGACTACTCGTGCAATTTGCCACCATGTCTTCCAAGTGTATGGTGTCATATCGCGCCACATGTCACATTATGTTTAGCGGAACTCAAAGGCTTATTAAAAACAACTAAGTCAAGATATTTATAAGAACTATAAATAGAGGAATAGCCCGGGGATTTCTCAATCAACCCATCCTATCTCTCTCGTCCTCCCTTTCCCTCTCCACACCTATACACCCATATTGAAGGCTAATTGTCTTGATCTTTAATGAGTCTCCAGCCCTTTATATATATAAAAGAAACAAAATTCGTCCAAATGGAGGGAAAGGAGGAAAACAACCTTTAAAACCTATCAAAGACATAGTTTTCTATTTGGAAAAGACCCATCTTCAGATATACAAGAAAACCAACTTGAAACACCACTTTGATCAAGGAAAATGAAGGTTTTGAAGCATTTATCAACAACTCAAAGAATCTTTGGAAAAAAATCAAGTTAAAGAGGTAAGTAACTAATACTTTGATTCCCTTTTAGCATTCTTGAAGTTTTGATAAGAAAATCATGGTTTTGATTGAAGTTTCCATGAGATGAACATGGATTTTGATGCATAGAAAAAAAGATTGATTTATTGCATGTGAATTGCTAGTTGCTTTACCCGTTTTATCTTTGCTTTGCTTTGCTTTGTTACTATACTAGGAGTCATCTAATGATACTGAGATGGGCGCGATTAGTGTGGTATTTTCTTTGTTCTTTGTTTGGAATTCCGGTAGGGGTCAACCGAGATTCGAATGTGGATCCACTTAAACATACATGGCCATGATTAAATTGATATTGAATGATATGATTCTTACGCGCGCTGCGGGTAGCAATTTAACAAGTGATAGGGCCCTTTTTTGTATTTAAAAGCTTTGTGCATGTAATGGTTTTCTTGAAAAGGAAAGGCGAATCAAAGGGTATTGTTACCCACTGAGTACTTTGTAGTCACTCATCTTTTCTACAATTTTGTAGATGATTGAAGACATAATATTTGAAAAGCGAGGCAAGCCATGAGTTGGAGCATGCTCACGAATGGGAGTGGAGTTTTGCATGTAGTGAAAGCTTATATTTGACGCTACTATAAATACAATTATGAGTTTCATACAGTTTTGTGTTAATAAGTATGCCTACCTCTCTATAATATATATTTTATGCCTTGTAACATATAAGACAGAATGAATGTATAGTCTTTGTAATAATTTGAAGCTTACTTTTCATTGTAAAAGCTTTCTAATAGTTTGTCTTGTTTTGGTAATCAACGAGCTATACCTATTAATATACTTATTGTGTTTTTCACATTTTTTTGAAAAGCTTAGATTCAATGCTTCTCTAAAATTTAACAACTTGCTAGTTTATGTAATTAACTTTATAGAATGTTAAACTCTACAACACAAATGCAACTTGTTTGTCTTGTATGTCCCGTCCCTTACTATTTGTATTGAAGCTTGCGCTATAGAATTTGTTATTCTATATAAGATATTCAAGAATATTAGAAAATTAGCGGGGGCATACTAGTCTGCAATAACATCGGGGCTGAATGGAACCCAAATACCCCGAACATAAGTGTGAAACCAGTGCTCATCATCCTCATCCTCAATGGTAGTATTAAAATTGGTGTAGAATTCATGGACAATGGCCGGGTACACTTTATGTGGTTTAGTGATCATGAGCTTATTCCATCATTTTGTACCAATGAGATCCCCAATCCCTATTTTCGATAAGTTTTGACCATCCACTGCTTGTTCATAAATTATATCAGCATTTATAAAGACATCATATCGATGTTGTCCTTCCTTATCAATGAATGCTTGATAATTCATTTCTACCATTTGCCTTTTAGAAGTATTAGAGCTCTCGGCCACCGCCTTCCCTTTGTTATTGGATGGATTTCGTGTTCTTGGTGGCATTGTCAGAACCTACACTACAAAGGTATAACAGAAGTTGCTAAGAACCAAAGAGCACCAAAAAGAACACATTAAACATCTAAATATGTAACAATATTCCACAATGTGTTCATATATAGCTAAAGCACATATTCATAGTTTGTTTTGGCATTCCAAGCAAATAAAACTATTCCTCAAAACTTAGCATCTTAATACCCCAAGCCATGAAAGTTAAATCAACGAAAAATTTGGTTTGGGCAATTCATCAAACACATGGAGTGCAAAAATTGACACAAGTAAGGTTTAGCGCTATTGGTGGTTTATAATCTAGCCATGTAAAATTTTAATCCAAGAACAACAACTATAACCCACAAAGAACAACATCCCTCAAACTTCTTCAACACACTACACATCACAATGTAGATAGAAGCATACCCAAATTAATTGGCAAGAATTTTTAAGTGTCACTTACCTTTGGCAACCAAGAGAAGAGAAATCAAGGAAATTGCACTTTAATCTTGATGTAAACTTGTAGGCACAATTGTAAGAGGCAATCTTTGATGGAATTTAGGGGTTAAAAGGGAGATAATTACACAAGAATAAGTGTTTAGGGTGTAAAAGGAGAAGGAGGTGTTGGTTTATTAAGATCGACCCGCCAATAGCAAGACCGCGGTTTGCTTGCCATGGTCTGCCGTGGGCAATAAAAATTTCCCGGACCGCGGCTTCGCCGCAGTTTGCATAACACGGTCAACATTTTGCAAATTATTTTTTTTATTTTTTTTTTAAAGAACAACGGCAATAGCACGAGAAATACTAACCATGACATACAATATACCTAAAAATACAATTAAAGACAAAGAAAACAACGCAGAGATAAATCTTAAATGCACAAAGAATAATTAAATAAAAGAGAAGAGTTAGAAAATTGGGTTACCTTCCAACAAGCACTCGTTTTATAGTCGTGAGCTCGACTTCTATACAGTCTTCATTCTGGATTGGCCAATCTGATTAAATGTTTCTCCTTTGAAAAATCATCCCCCAAATACTGTTTCAGCCTTTGCCCATTCACTTTGAAAATCCTTTGTTCTCCTGAGTCACCTCAACCGCTCCATGTGGAAATATTTTTACCACGGTAAACGGACCCGACCATCTAGAATGCAATTTTCCGAGAAAAATTTTGAGCCAAGAGTTAAACAACAAATCCTTCTACCCAACCTCAAATTCCTTTCAGTTAATATACTTATCGTGCCATAACTTCGTCCACTCCTTGTAGAGTTTTGCATTCTCATAAGCTTCCAAGCGAAACTCATCCAATTCATTTCACTAGAGCAATCTCTTTTCACTGACCTCCTTCAAGTCAAAATTCAACTTCTTCATGGCCCAATAAGCTCAGTGCTCCAATTCCACTGGTAAATGACATGCTTTCCATAAACAAGATGATACGGTGACATCCCAATAGGTGTTTTAAATGTTGTGCGGTATGCCCATAACACATCATCAAGTTTTAGAGACCAATCCTTTCTTGATGCACTCACCGTCAATTCAAAAATCTTTTTCAATTCCCTGTTGGAAATTTCTACATGGCCGCTTATTTGAGGATGATATGGGGTAGCAACTTTATGTTTAACTCCATATTTTGCCAACAAACCTTCAAATCTTTTGTTGCAAAAATGCTTTTCCCTATTACTGATAATGGCATGTGGAGTTCCAAACCGAGCGAAAATGTTTACCTTCAAAAACTTGGTGAAGAAACTGCTTCCACCCATTTTGAGACATAGTCCACTTTTACCAAAATATACAAATTCTTTCATGAAGGTGGAAAAAGTCCCATAAAATCAATCCCCCAAACGTCAAATAACTCCACCTCTAAAATCTCGTGGAGAGGCATCTCTTGTTTTCTAGATATATTACCCATCATTTGGCATCGGTCACACTTCTTTACAAAGATAAAATCATCTTTAAATAGAATATGCCAAAAAAAAAAAAAAGGAGATTGCAATACTTTTACTGCTTCACAATAGCCTCCATAAGGTGAAGAATAACATTGCCCTAAGATAGGCTCCATCTCATCTTTTGGGACACATCTCCCGAAGACTTGATCAGCACAAATGCATGTTTAACATCTGCAAAGAATTTCTTCCGCTGTTGATAGTCATAATCTGGTGGTAGTATGTATGTGGCAAGAAAATTCAAAAAGTATACATACCATGGATCATCTCTTTCACAAGCAGCACTCTGAATACCAAAAATCTGCTCATTTGGAAACCTGCCATTAATCTCATCTTGACCAATTTTGGGTTGTTCAATTTGGGACGAATGGTCTGCTACCACATTCTGGGATCCTTTCTTATCCCGAATCTCCAAGTCAAATTCTTGCAGTAATAAAACCCAATTAAGTAGCCATGGTTTTGCATCCTTTTTAGCAAATAAGTATCTCAACGCTGCATGATCTGTATAAACAATAACTTTTGAGCCAATGAAGTATGATCGAAACTTTTCAAAAGCGAAGACCACTGCTAATAACTCTTTATCCGTAGTTGCATAATTTTGTTGAGCATCATTAAGAGTCTTGCCAGCATAGTAGATAACTTAAAGTATCTTGTCTCTTCGCTGACCAGGAACTGTTCCAATGGCAAAATCACTAGCATCGAGATCATGAGTTTGAAATGCAGGTTCCAATCAGGTGCTATAATTACTGAAGTTGATGTCAGTTTCTCCTTCAAGGTATCAAAATCATCAAGATAACCATCTGTGAACTCAAATTTAGCATTTTTTTCCAACAGATTGCACAAGGGTTTTGTGATTTTTGAGAAATTTTTTATAAATCACCTGTAAAACCCTACATGCCCCAAAAAGCTTCTAACACCCTTACTAGAAGTTGGTGGTGGGAGTTTTTCAATGACTTGAATTTTTGCCATGTCCACTTCTATTCTTTTAGCGGAAATTCGATGCCCTAACACAATTCTTTCTTGTACTATAAAGTGGTACTTTTCCTAATTAAGCACCAGACTATTTTCCTCACAACACTGTAGGACAAAGGTCAAGTTTTTAAGGTACTCATCATAAGAAGACCTAAAAACTGAAAAGTCATCCTTAAAAAGCTAAATAAATCTTTCTACCATATCTGAAAAAACAAACATCATACATCTCTGAATTGTGCCGGGGGCATTGCACAAACCAAACAGCATCATTCTATACGCAAATGTCCCATATGGACAGGTGAATGTCGTTTTTTCTTGATCCTCCGGTGTAATCGCAATCTGGTTAACCAGAATAACCATCAATGAAGCAATAATGCGTATGTCCAGCCAATCGCTCTACCATCTGTTCAATGAAAGGCAGTAGAAAATGGTCCTTGCGAGTGGCATCATTCAACTTACAGTAATCAATGCACACAACTTACAGTAATTAATACACACACAATGTCCTGTTGTAAGTCTAACTAGCACCAACTCATTGTTTTCATTCATCTCCACTATCATTCCTTTTTTTTAGGCATAATATGTACCGGGCTCACCAATGAGTTGTCTGAGATCAAGGAGATAATACCTGCATCCAAGAGTTTCAACACCTCTTTTCTGACAACTTCCTAAAGATGAGAATTCAATCTGCGCAGATGTTGCACCACCGGTTTGTAGCTATATCTATTAATATTTTATACATACAAATAGATAGATTTGTCCCCTTGATATCTACTATAGTCCATCCAATAGCTGACTTGTGATTTCTAAGCACCCTAAACAATTTGTCTTCCTCCCCCTCATTAAGAGAATTTGAAACAATAACTGGAAGAGTAGATGACTCACATAGATAGGCATACCAAAGATGTGAGGGTAATTGCTTCAACTCAATTTTTGGAGCTTGCTGAACAGATGGTATAGCTCGAGTTAGAATTTTGCCCAATTCCATATATTGTTTCTTCTTTCTCATTGCCTCAACCCATTGCAAATATCTTATGCATTCTTCAATAGCACTGGAATCTAAATTCCCATATTGTGAGTGCATAAGACATGTTTCCCAAGGGTCTAAACGGTTTTATAATCTGAAAGTGTCCACAACTGCCCTGTCAATGACATCCACTGGAAAGCAAGTATCAGAAGGAATTGGAAATTTCATGGCTTTAAAAACATCAAAAGTGATCTGTTCCTCATTTAGCCTCAACATAAGTTGCCCTTTCTACATATCAATTAATGCCCTTTCCGTAGCCAAAAATGGTCAACCCAACAAAAGTAGAATATCCGTGTCTTTAACCATATCTAAAATAACAAAATCTGCGGGGAAAAAACTTGTTTACTTTTACCAGTAAGTTGTAGAGTGATTGTTGTGGGCTTTACCTCTCCTAAACCAAGCTTCTTGAATAGAGAATAAGCCATGAGATTAATACTAGAGCCTAAATCACATAAGCATCTTTCAATAAATAAACTACCAATTGTACAAGGAATAGAAATATTCCCTGGATCCTTCAACTTTGGTGGTAGTTTGTTTTGTAATATGGCACTGCTTTCTTCAGTTAACATCACTGTATCATGATTTCCCAACTTCCTTCTATTTGACATGATTCTTTCATAAATTTACATACCTAGGCATTTGAGCTATGGCATCCGCGAATGGTATATTAATATGAAGCTTCTTGAACAACTCTAAAAGACAGTTGGTACTCCTTTGCTTGTTCCACCTCGACTGCAGGTTCATCAGATTGGTCCTCATTTTCACCTTGAACTTTCTTAACATGAATTTCATGTAATTGCACTCCACTCCTTGTAGTAATAGCATTCACTTGTTCTTTAGGATTCACCTATGTATTGCTAGGCCAAGTCACTTGCTGTCTTTTTGTCAACAACTTTGCAAGTTGCCCAATCTGATTCTCAATATTTTTCACTGATCTTGCAGTCTGTTCTTGTTGCTTTTGTAGCGTAGTAACTGCTTCCTCCCATCATGCCTTCTTCTCATATAGTTTTGGTTGATGCTGTGGATTTTGAACAATTATTATTTCCATAAGAGAAGTTGTAATGTTGTGCCTCTATCCTGGGTTGTATGTCTGAGAATATGGGTTGTTCTCCTGAGGATTGAAATTCTAAGCTGTTAAAGTTGTGACCCAAATTCTACTAGAATTAGGATTTATGACATCTACCAGTTCTATTAGAATTTATGTCATGCATCTACTAATCCTACTAGGATTTATGGCATGCATCTCCTAACTTGGATTAGGACTATTTATCACCTATATATAGGATGTGGTAGGATCATTGTAATTGTACCTTAAGAATTATCTCATCTTGTATCCATCTTTGATATAGTAGATTTTCTTTACCTCTGCCCGTGGGTTTTTCTCCTTATTATAGGACTTCCCACATAAAACAAATCTGCATGTTTTTTGTCTTTTATTATTTATTATCGTTTGTGGCATAACAATCTGGTATCAAAGCCAAGTTTGATCACAGTAATGGCAACTCTGAAATATGATATTCTGTTCTTGGATCGCAACACCAGGTTTTCGCTATGGTAGGTGAAGACCCGGGTTGTGCTTGCACAGATAGATTTGGATGATGGACTGTTAGTATTTGACAAGATGCCAGATTAATAAACATCAGAAAAAAAACAACTTAAGGATCGAAAAGGCTTATCTTAGATTCATCTTTATCTTTCAAACCAAATTCTGCAAGACATCTTGAAGGAGAAAACTGCTGCTTCATTTTGGTTAAAGTTGGAGCAGCTTCGCACGAGGAAAAGCCTAATTAGTAAGTCGCATATAAAACAACGTTTGTATTCTCATCGCAAGGCTGAAGGTACGTAACTAGAAGACGACTTTACCACCTTTAAGGAAGTCATCTCTAACGCAGAGGCTATGGAGGTTAAGTATGATGAAGAAGATTTGGCATTGATTCTACTATATTTGTTGCTATCTTCATATTTGACTTTCAGAGATACTATTTTGTACAGTCATAATACTCTTACGCTCAACAAGTTTATGATGCCCTATTCTCCAAGGAGAAGATGAAACAGATTTCGGTCAAATCTAAATCTCAAACAAAGGGCTCTTGGTTGTTTGAGGTAGGACACATGAAAGAAATTCTGGAGGTAACAGTAGAGGCAGATCAAAATCAAGAAATAAAGATAAAACCTGCAATTACTACAAGAAGAAGGGACTTATCAAATCTGAGTGCTATAAATTGCAGAATAAGCTCAAGAGAGATGCTACTAATCAGAATAGAAACAAACTAAAAAAATCCGCGGAAGCTAGTGTTGCAGTAAATAATTCGAGTGACCGGGAATTCCTGGATGTTTGCAGCGAATTTGAAGATTGCGTATGGTGAAATCTTGATTCGAAACTCCTAGTTGTTTCTGATAGTGATTCCAAACCTTCCAAGGAATGGGTTTTGGATTTAGCTTGCATGTTTCATGTGTATTCCCATAGGGACTGGTTTTCAACATATGAAGCAGTTTTTAAAGGTGTTGTGCTGGTTGGAAATTATGCACCTTGCAAGATAGCTGGTATTGGTACAATCAGAATTAAGATGTATAATGGAGTTGTTAGGATATTAAATGACGTTAGATTCATACCATATCTAAAGAGAAATCTTATCTCTTTTTGCACTTTTAATGAAAAAAGGTACAAGTTCATTTGTGAGGATGAAATTATGAAAGTTGGAAAGAGATATTTGGTTATTATGAAAGCTCTGAAGACTCTTCAACTATATGTCCTACAAGGTTCTATAGTTACAGGTGAATTAGTAGTAACTTTATCTTCGTTATTAGATGCTGATGTTACTAGGTGATGGCATATGTGTCTCGA